>WAAE01008027.1:269418-281552 GCA_013400495.1 Nicator chloris
CCCCAGCCCTGTGTCCAGAGAGCAGAGGGAGGGAAGCAGCTGCTGGGAGGAGGCTGCAGCAGTGTTCAGTGCCTTGGCCCTGGCCACAGAGGGTCCTTTTCCCTCCCCTTCCTTCCCATGCTGAATTGCTGGTTTTGCGGGGGCTGCAGGATAATGGGATGCATGTGAAGATGGGCTGTGTTCCCTAAAGGCTGGGTGAGGAGCAGGAGGAGGTCATGGACCCCATCCTTTGCTGCTGACACATCTGCTTTCACCTCTTCTCTGCTGTTCTCCCCTTCTGATCCCTTTCAGGAGCTGTGCATGTCTGATCCCTGCACTGTCCATGGGGCCAGCACTGGTGTTCCAGGAACTGAGGTGGAACATTGCCTGGGCATGCAGCCACTGCCCTGAGCCTCCCCTGAGCCTGGCAGGGAATCTGGGTGCCCCAGGCAATGGGCTGGAGGAGAGATGTGTGGCCCTGGCCCCTCTCTCCGGGGTGATCAGCTCTTGCTGGTTCCTCTCAGCCCCTGGTGGAACCAGAGGACGAGGGGCTGTGTGGGGAACAGGTGGCAGAGCTGGAGAAAGCAAACCTCAGGGCCCAGCCTTGGGCTCATCCTCCAGGATTCACCTCCACAGCTGGAAGTGTTCAAGGCCAGGATTCTGTGGTTTGGGGAAGAGGGGAGGGGTTGGGCTCCTCCCCTAGACCCCAGGAAAAGGGGCAGGAGCTGCAGCAGGAGCAGGAGTGTTCATTGCAGGAGCAGGAGTGTTCACTGCAGTCACAGCAGTGTTCACTGCAGTCACAGCAGTGTTCACTGCAGGAGCAGGAGTGTTCACTGCAGTCACAGCAGTGTTCACTGCAGTCACAGCAGTGTTCATTGCAGGAGCAGGAGTGTTCACAGCAGGCACAGCAGTGTTCATTGCAGGCACAGCAGTGTTCACTGCAGGCACAGCAGTGTTCACTGCAGTCACAGCAGTGTTCACTGCAGGAGCAGCAGTGTTCACTGCAGGCACAGCAGTGTTCACTGCAGGAGCAGGAGTGTTCACTGCAGGCACAGCAGTGTTCACTGCAGGAGCAGGAGTGTTCGCTGCAGGAGCAGGAGTGTTCACTGCAGGAGCAGGAGTGTTCACTGCAGGAGCAGCAGTGTTCACTGCAGGCGCAGCAGTGTTCATTGCAGGCACAGCAGTGTTCACTGCAGGAGCAGCAGTGTTCACTGCAGGCACAGGAGCTGCAGCAGGAGCAGGAGTGTTCACTGCAGGCGCAGCAGTGTTCACTGCAGGAGCAGGAGTGTTCACTGCAGGAGCAGCAGTGTTCACTGCAGGAGCAGCAGTGTTCACTGCAGGCACAGCAGTGTTCACTGCAGGCACAGCAGTGTTCACTGCAGGAGCAGCAGTGTTCACTGCAGGCACAGCAGTGTTCACTGCAGGCACAGGAGCTGCAGCAGGAGCAGCAGTGTTCACAGCAAGCACAGCAGTGTTCACTGCAGGCACAGCAGTGTCCATTGCAGGCACAGCAGTGTTCACTGCAGGAGCAGCAGTGTCCATTGCAGGCACAGCAGTGTTCACTGCAGGCGCAGCAGTGTTCACTGCAGGCACAGCAGTGTCCATTGCAGGCACAGCAGTGTTCACTGCAGGAGCAGCAGTGTTCACTGCAGGCACAGCAGTGTTCATTGCAGGCACAGCAGTGTTCACTGCAGGAGCAGCAGTGTCCATGGCAGGCAGGTGCTCACCAGGGGGGTTCCAGGGATGGGGTGACCCCTGTCCCTGCAGTGGGGCTCCCAGCCCCAGAGCAGCCAGGGCCTGGCCCCAAAGGACCCCCGTGTGGACACGAGGGCTGGGCTCCCCAGCAGCCAGAGGCTTTCCCTGGCAGGGAGCAGAGATTATTAAACCTCAGCCAGAATTCGCTGTGCTCCCTTCCTTTCATCAGCTTTCTTCTCCAATATTGTGTTTTCTGTTCTATTGGGAAAGCAGTGCACTGTTTAATAAGAAGAAGGGGTTGCTTCAGTACACCCGAGAATTGATGATTGACTCTGTCTTTTTTAATAATTCAGCTGCAAGGCAGGCCCTGGGTCCCCACAGCACCCAGAGAGGGCCCTGGAGGAGAAGAGAGAGTTGCAAGGTTTTGCTGCTGAGTGCTGGGGGCTGAGGCTCCTCCCAAGGCAGCCGGGAACAAACCCAGCTCTGTCGTGATGAAAGGGGGCTCCAGCAGGGAATCAGCTCCTTTACTGACCTGGGCCCACAGCTGGGACAGAGGGAGGCCTGTGGGGAAACTCCCCGGGCACAGAGCAGTGGGGTGAGGAGTGATCCAGGGATGCCTTTGGGAGTGCAGTATATCCATCACCACCTGCTGGACCCTGACAGCTCCAGAGGCAGCAGATTTCCTCTGAGGGCTGTTTCCAGGTGCAGTTTAGCTCAGGGAGGCGTAACCTGAGCAAGCCCACAGCAGCAGGAGGAACCCTGTGCTCTGCCCACGGTCTGACCTGGCTGTTCCTGGCTTGGCTGCCCCTGGGCTGATTGTGACCCAGAGCAGAAAAGGCCCAGGGTCAGGCTCCCCTAACACCCCCAGGGACACTCCTCAGCAGCAGAGTCCCAAGGAATGGCACCAGGCATGTCTGACAAACACCTTTCCCACCAGCAAACCCTTTCCTGGGTGAGACCAGCAGCAGTCCTTGGGTGCTGTTCCAGCAGCAGGAGATGATGATGATGATGATGCTCCACAGCTCAGGGAGGGCTTTGACTCTTCCCCAGAGCTGCAGCAGAAGTCACTGTCGTGGTCCCTGAAGGACAGCCTTGTCCCCCAGCTCTGCCCAGCCCAGCCTGGGCTCCGTGTGCTGAGGGGGTGTGGTGCTCCCTGCAGCTCCAGGTGAGGCCGTTCCCTCCAGGCGAGGCTGCTCCCTCCAGGCGAGGCTGCTCCCTCCAGGCGAGGCTGCTCCCTCCAGGCGAGGCTGCTCCCTCCAGGCGAGGCTGCTCCCTCCAGGCGAGGCTGCTCCCTCCAGGCGAGGCTGCTCCCTCCAGGCGAGGCTGCTCCCTCCAGGCGAGGCTGCTCCCTCCAGGCGAGGCTGCTCCCTCCAGGCGAGGCTGCTCCCTCCAGGCGAGGCTGCTCCCTCCAGGCGAGGCTGCTCCCTCCAGGCGAGGCTGCTCCCTCCAGGCGAGGCTGCTCCCTCCAGGCGAGGCTGCTCCCTCCAGGCGAGGCTGCTCCCTCCAGGCGAGGCTGCTCCCTCCAGGCGAGGCTGCTCCCTCCAGGCGAGGCTGCTCCCTCCAGGCGAGGCTGCTCCCTCCAGGCGAGGCTGCTCCCTCCAGGCGAGGCTGCTCCCTCCAGGCGAGGCTGCTCCCTCCAGGCGAGGCTGCTCCCTCCAGGCGAGGCTGCTCCCTCCAGGCGAGGCTGCTCCCTCCAGGTGAGGCTGTTCCCTCCAGAAGGGGCTGCTCACTCCAGGTGAGGCTGTTCCCTCCAGGCTGTCCCTGTGGCTGTCAGGGCTCTGAGGAAGGACAAGGAGCCTTCTGCTGCCTGGTGCAGTCTCACACTGACACATTTCCAGGACCCTGAGAGGCCAGGCAGCCTGCAGGGCTGTGCAGCACAGAGGGGCACTGGGCAGGTGGTCCCGAGGGGCAGGGTCCTGGGCACCCAGCACAGACACAGAAGTGTTCTCACACGGCCTGGGGATGCCCTGGAACCACGGGGATCAGCAATCTGCAGGCAGCACATGAGGAAAACGAGGATGGATGTCTCAGGAATGCGCTGGAGTGCATACATCCTGAGGAATTAGGGGAAAATGTTTGTGTTATCTTTTCTGACATTAGCAGCACAAGCATGCACACGCTCCTCAAAGCCATTCCTTGGCAGGAATTTGTTTCTCATCCTAGTTTTTTTCACAGGTTTTGAGTTTCTTTCCGTGTTCTCTTAAGTCCCTGGCAAAATTTCCCTGGAGTTCAGCAATAAATTAGAGCTTCTATGAATTACACACCTCTGACACCTCCCTGGAGAAATAAAACATTAGTGGGAACCAGTGCTGTGCTGGAGCAGCCGAGAGCTCTGAGAATTCCTCACTCCATCATCACTCCAGCTGCCAAGTGCACCCAGTGATCAATACCAGGCCTTGTGAATCACCCACACAGGGGGGGTTTACCCTTTCTATTGTAATGATTCACACTTCAGCTCCATGCACTCTTTCTAGCCACGCAGGAGAACACCACGGTTACAGCAGCACCAAGGCATGGCTGCCTGTGGCAGTCACACCCTTTGCAGGCATTACAATCACAATTCTTTGGGGAGCTGTTAGTGTTGAGGCTGTACTCAGGACAGTTAAAAAGGTGTCAGTTATAAAGGCATGGCTGTCTGTGGCAGTCACACCCTTTGCAGGCATTACAATCACAATTCTGTACGGAGCTGTTAGTGTTGAGGCTGTACCCAGAACAGTTAAATAGGTGTCAGTTATAAAGGCATGGCTGTCTGTGGCAGTCACACCCTCTGCAGGCATTACAATCACAATTCTGTACGGAGCTGTTAGTGTTGAGGCTGTACCCAGAACAGTTAAATAGGTGTCAGTTATAAAGGCATGGCTGCCTGTGGCAGTCACACCCTTTGCAGGCATTACAATTACAGTTCTTTATGAAGCTGTTAGTGTTGAGGCTGTACTCAGGACATTAAAATAGGTGTCAGTTATAAAGGCATGGCTGCCTGTGGCAGTCACACCCTTTGCAGCCATTACAATTACAGTTCTTTATGAAGCTGTTAGTGTTGAGGCTGTACTCAGGACATTAAAATAGGTGTCAGTTATAAAGGCATGGCTGCCTGTGGCAGTCACACCCTTTGCAGGCATTACAATTACAGTTCTTTATGAAGCTGTTAGTGTTGAGGCTGTACTCAGGCCAGTTAAAAAGGTGTCAGTTACAATGGACAAACCTGGGGGTCCCAGGGGCTGCCCAGTGTGACACACACCACAGCCTGTCCCATGGCCCTTGGTGTGCTCTCCTCTGGTTTCCCACCCACGGGGGCTGCTCCTGGCCCAAAAAAGGCTGGAATTGGGTCAGGAGGACAAGTGCCTGGAAGGGAACAGCACAGGAGCAACTCTGCAGGGGAGGGAAATCTGAAGGAAACAAGACCACACTTTGACTTGTTTCAGGAGCTCTGAAGAAGCCCACGGACCCCTGATGTGCTGGTGCTGGTGCTGATGGTGGCCTTCATCCCCATTAAGCCATGGCTCTTTGCCTTCCTGCAGAGCTCATGGGAAGTAAACCTAGAAAAGAAGGAGTCAGGATCAGCTGGTCTCGACAGCCTTTGCCTTTTGCTCTGCCTGGTGAGGCTTCCTCAGGGCCTGGCAGCTCTAATCAGCCGTTCTACCTTCAGTCCAACACTGCAGACCTGCAGTGACACCTGCACAGCCCCGTGGTGGCCAGCCCCAGAGCAGCCTGAGAAAACCAGAAACCCAGAGCTCCTGCAGGAAGAGCTGAGCTGAGCAGGAGAGGACACCCAGGCCTGGTGACACAGCAGCAGGGGAGGACAGGGACAGGGGGCAGGACAGAACCGTGGCTGCTGTGGGGAACCAGAGGTGACAGTGACCAACAGAGTTACTGAAAAGCAGCTATGCCCAAAGGAGGCGATGCAAGCATGAAAAGGAATTATTCAGTAATAATAATTCTGCCACAGCAAAGCTTCTACACAGCAGTGCAGAGAGAGCAGCAGTGCTCTCATTTCTGCTGTGTCCAGGGCTGTGCAGAGCAGATGCCATCAGAGATGTGACAAAAACCACTCCTTCTGCCATCAGTGGCTTGGGCAGAGGTGGTTTCACAACAGCAATGATGTAAGAAAAAACCAGTTTGCATGTTAGTTCTAGAACTGTTCCAAATGTTCCCTGACCTATTGTTGGCTTTCAGGACCTGACATTTGGAGAGTCCTGAGAAGACACGAGGGAAAATCCAAGGTGTCAGCCCAGGGCAGACAGCTCGAGCCAGCCCTGAGGCTGGGGCTGAGGCTGGGGCTGAGGCTGGCACAGGTGGGGCAGCAGAAACATCCTTGTCCAGCCCTTTTCCCACTCCACTTGGAAGAATCTGGCTTTGGTGGTGGAAAGAGCAATTCCAGCTGCACTGGAGACAGAGATCCCCACACCTGGACACACCATCTGGGGTGTGCCCTCAGCACCAGGCTCTGCCAGGTGCAGCAAACCTCCTGGGGCAGCTGAACTCTGTGTGGGAGGGCACAGGGCAGTGTCCTGGGCATCCCCTGCACGGGGACTTGCATCTCCTGCAGGAGAGAGCTGGGCTCCTGCACACACTCCCTGCCCTGGCACCTGTGGCTGGGCATCAGACAGCTCTTTGCTGCAGCTCCCCATCACCAAGGGTGCAAAGAACACTCCTCCAAAGCCTGCAGCCTCTGCAATGTTCAGTGAGTTTTGGTAAACTTCCAAATTTCGCCTCCAGCTCTTTCCCTGCTCAGCTTGTTTGATGATTTCTCCAGCTATCTGTACAGACAACTGCACACCCTTTCCTTAACCCCATCTCAGTTTCTCCTTCCTTTCTCATCCTTCTGACAGCTTTCCACATTCTGCCTTTGCCCCCCACCCTGAGGGGCTCTGAGCTGGCCTTCAATCCGTGTGCTGCAGGATTGGCTCCTGCCAGGGCTCTGTGCTGGGCACAGGGAGCCCATTCCAGCCCTGCCCCGCCCGGATCCAGGGACCAGATTGTAATACAAAGCTGGGAAGGCCTAGGTAAACTGAGGCAGGAGCACAAACACCTGCTGCCTTCACACAGGCGACTCAGGGAAAACCGCGAGAGAAAACACTCCTGGGACAGGTCTGGATCCTTCAGCACCTGGTCCCAAAAACAAAACCTCGAGACAAAAACACTCCTGGGACAGGTCTGGATCCTTCAGCACCTGGTCCCAAAAAAACCCGTGAGACAAAACCACTCCTGGGACAGGTCTGGATCTTTCAGCACCTGGTCCCAAAAAAACCCGCGAGACAAAACCACTCCTGGGACAGGCCTGGATCCTTCAGCACCTGGTCCCAAAACAAAACCTCGAGACAAAAACACTTCTGGGACAGGACTGGATCTTTTAGCACCTGGTCCCAAAAAAACCCACGAGACAAAAACACTCCTGGGACAGGTCTGGATCCTTCAGCACCTGGTCCCAAAAAAAACCCGCGAGACAAAAACACTCCTGGGACAGGTCTGGATCCTTCAGCACCTGGTCCCAAAAGCCCCGCAGGGTGTCAGAGCACAGGCTTTTACTCTGAGGGTGGTAACCAACAAACAGCTAATCACAGTTTGGCAAAGGGGGGATTCAGCTGGCACTGACATACAGGATTAACAAATGGGGTGAACTCGGGGGGGTTCAGGGTCACATGGACTAATGGGGCATCGAGGTTTAGGGAAATTCCAAGGTGGGGTCTGAGAGGAGGTTGGTCCTGGGGGATATTGACAGGGAACATTCTGGGAGGAAGGCAGGATTTGGGGCAGGTGTGAGGACTGGGGTAAACCACTGACATCAACAAAAACGGGGGTACATAGAACAAACCATGATCCATAGAACTGAATACAAAGCTATAAGGAAATGATCTCCAGGGTAGATTGATGCCATTTGGGGATCCCTAGGGGGTACCACAGGAGCCCATGGGAGCCCTGGCAGTGCCCAAGGCCAGCTTGGACATTGGGGTTGGGGCACCTGGGAGAGTGGGAGGTGTCCCTGCCGTGGCAGGGGTGACACTGGAGGGGATTTGAGGTCCCTTCCAAGCCCACTCAAGCTGTGACCCCCTGCTCATTGTTCATCTCCAAGGCTGTGCTGCCACAGCATCCCTGCAGCAGCCCCTGCCTCACCTGGCCCAGGTTTGGGTCCTTTCCTGTGAAACTTGGCACTGCTTTGGTTCCTGATGTTTTCAGGGCACAACTTTCAGCCCGGCCCAGGTACACACAGGGCACACCCAGAGCTCCCCCAGCATCCTGCCAGAGGCCACAGCTCTGCCCCCCTTTGCTGCTTCTGGCCTCACCCGTGGGTGCCAGGGGCTCCCTGGGGCTCAGGACTCACTGCAGACACCGGGCAGCTCCAGCAGGAGAAGGTTCACAGGGAGAGCCCTGCCCTGCCAGGGCTGCTGCCACCAATTCCATCGTCTGCCACCAACTCCAT
This sequence comes from Nicator chloris, assembly GCA_013400495.1. Taxonomy (NCBI): domain Eukaryota; kingdom Metazoa; phylum Chordata; class Aves; order Passeriformes; family Pycnonotidae; genus Nicator; species Nicator chloris. The sequence continues at coordinate 277,511 of WAAE01008027.1, forward strand.
CTGCCACCAATTCCACCTGCCACCAACTCCATCTGCCACCAATTCCATCATCTGCCACCAATTCCATCATCTGCCACCAATTCCACCTGCCACCAATTCCACCTGCCACCAATTCCATCATCTGCCACCAACTCCATCTGCCACCAATTCCATCATCTGCCACCAATTCCATCTGACATCAATTCCATCATCTGCCACCAATTCCATCATCTGCCACCAATTCCACCATCTGCCACCAACTCCATCTGCCACCAACTCCATCTGCCACCAATTCCATCTGCCACCCTGTCCCTGGGCTCAGCTCTAGCCAGGGCTCCTGCACCAGGACAGCTGGGTGGCCTCAGCCAGGGGCTGCTGTCCCTGGGAGGGCTCCTGCAGTGTCACAGCTGCCACCTCTGTGCCCTCCTGAGCAGGGAGAGCCCCTGGGAGCAGAGACAGGAACCTTTGTTAGCTGGGAGTCACTTGTCACTCGTGATCTTGTGCTGACAGCTTTGTGTCTAAACAGCAATTTTAGTTTCAATCACAATGAATAAAATAACAGGTTTAACATTTGGAAAGCTCATTACTGGAAACTTTATAAAACTTAAGGCTAACAAGGCTGCATTACTGCTCGAAAGAGATTTTTTTTTTGTTTTGTAAAAATACAGACATGAAAAGGTTTACAGTATGTAACCCAGTTATGATTTTGAAGTACAGCATTGGTATTCTACACTCTTCTTTTTTCCCTGAGTCTCCTCTTTTTCACATATCAGTGCATCCAGCTAAGCACAATGTCATTACCACAGAGCATTTAGCAAAGACACTGCTCTGGGGAGGGATTAGGCAGGCTCAGGGAGCCCTCCCCTGCAGATGACACTGCTGCCTGCACTCCCCAGGCCCCAGAAGGACAACAAAAGGATCACGTTGTGATGAGTTGAATTTCCGTGTGGGGAGGGAGTCAGCAAAGAGCAGCCTGGCTGATGTCAGCCTGTGTCTGCTCCGCTGCACAGCACGGCCTCTGCCCACCCTCCCCGAGCCAACAGCAACCCTGCTTTATTTATTGATCCACTTCTGTATTGCTTGATCAGCTGGAAGGCAGAGTCCTGACCCAGCACATCCCTGCACAAACCCAAAGCCCAGCCGGGCCCAGGCCCCAGCCCCAGGAATGCTGGTGCTGCACCACAGCACAGAGCAGCTCTTGATGTGCTCCACAGCACATGGAAATGTGAGAATCTGCTGCTGACCCTGCCGTGTCTTTTGGGCTGTGGGAGCCTGGTCTGTGCACAGCTGCTCAGCCATTCCTATCAGCAAGGCACACTCAAGCCCTGTTTTGTTTGTTCTCCCCTCTCAACGCACACAGAAATATTGTGGCTGTGAAAACCCCAGCCATGCTCTGGAAAAGCAAGGCCTCTGGTGCCTCGTTTGCCCAGAAATGTGCTCAAATATTGATAATTTAACGATGCATTCTTCAGAGTGCCCCATTTCCCCAGAGGCTCATAGTTAAAGGCTGGCTCCAGAAGGCATTGGGGGAGCTGGAGTTGCAGCACTTGGGGCCTCTGGCAGGTTTTGGCAGCAGCACAGAGTCAGTGCCAAGGGGCTCCTCACAGAGGAGCTCCCAGAGCCCTCTCTGGCATTTACTGCCCTCTGCTCTGCTGCAGGGGGCACCTGGGCCTGTGCAGAGCGTTTGGCCCTGTGCTGCTCCATCTCCTTCCCCCTGAGATGGAGAGACACGGGTTTGATGGATGGACAGAGGGGAAGGATTTCACACAGACAGGGCAGGGGTGGGTGGGGTTTTAGGAAGGAATTCCTGGCTGGGAGGGCAGGCCCTGGCACAGGGTGCCCAGAGCAGCTGTGGCTGCCCCTGGATCCCTGGCAGTGCCCAAGGCCAGCTCTGTCACCTCCAAGGGCTGTCCAGAGCCTCATGACAGCAACCAGAGAGAGACACCAGGGGAGGGCTGTGGCCTGGAGCCTCCTGAGTGATGCACAGAGCCCCCCAGAGAGGGGGGCACCCAGCCCTGCCCAGCCAGGGACAGCCAGACAGCCCTCAAACCACACCCTGGGCAGGAGGACACACACAGCCTGGGGGACACCCAGCCCTGCCCAGCCAGGGACAGCCAGACAGCCCTCAAACCACACCCTGGGCAGGAGGACACGCACAGCCTGGGGGACACCCAGCCCTGCCCAGCCAGGGACAGNGGGCTGGGAGCAGGGCTGAGAGCAGGGCTGTGAGCAGGGCTGAGAGCAGGGCTGAGAGCAGGGCTGTGAGCAGGGCTGAGAGCAGGGCTGCCTGCCCTGTGCTCCATCCGAGCTCTGCTCCCCTGCCCTGCACGGGAGCAGCTCCCTCAGGCTGCCCACCTCGGGAGGTGGATGCCCAGTGAGCAGCACAAGACTCCCTCTTCCTCTTCCTCTTCCTCTTCCTCTCCCTTCACTGCTCCTCCCCTGAGCCAGGTGAGCCCCAGCAGTCCCCGTTTGTGTCCCTGCTCGCGGGCAGGAGCAGAGCCGTGGCTGCTGCTCTGGCTGTGCCCTGTGCCCGGGCAGGAGGTGCAGCCACAGCCCAGTGCCCCTTAGAGACACTGCCATGGGCTGGTGGTACTGAAAGTTTTCTACCGTGCCTGGATGGGTGTGAGGTGTTCCAATAATTTCCTCTTTTGTTCTAACATGGGTCTGTCGTCTCCCTGCACAGAAATACCTGCAGTCCTGCTGAACAGATGTGCAGCTCTGGCATTAGCAAATGGAAGTGCTTGGATTAAGATGAACCTTTCCTTTTTGTCAAATACAAAGGTTTGTTTGTTTGTGTCTTGTTGCTGCCTTGTTCTCTAAGCCACAGAGTTAATCAGAGCTTTGTTCCTCAGATGCTAAAAGCATTCTCATTTTTGAACTCACTGGCTAATGCTCAGCATCTGTTTGGCTTTTTTGTTTGTTTTATGTGTTGAAGAGGCACAACACAGACCCAGGGACACAGGATTGCCAAGGGCACTCCTGCTGCTGGTGTGAGGAGTCCCAGCCATTTCGGCAGCAAATTTAAACAATAGGTTTAAACAACAGAGCATCCGCAGAGTCAGAACAGACTGTGCTCCAGAGCAGCAGAAATTAGAGTTTACTCAGGAATTGTGTGATAATACCTTGGAGGAAAGAAAAATCATCTTTGAATTAAATACGCCTGATGTGCTAATAAAGCAAGAGGTGAATTCTGTTTAAACATTAAAAAAACCCCAAACAAACAGCTTTTTTTCAGGTGAGATAGCAAACATAACACTGAAATGATGAGGATTTATCAGGCTGTATCAGTGGCCAGCAGCTGCTCAGGATTGTCGAGTGTGTGGGTTTATTTGTTTCTTGCAAATGTGGTGTTCTGTTTAGTGGCATTCACACAGCAAAGCGGCATTGGGCTGCAAGCACTAAAGGCTGTGTGAGCTGACACAGGTGACACAGGTGACACAGCTGACACAGCTGACACAGGTGACGCCTTTCCGGGGTCAGCTCCGGGATGGAAACACCACTCCCAGCCTGTGGTGGCTGTGAAAGCCCTGAAATCCATTCTTTGGTCTTGGAAAGTGACTGTCAATGCTTTGTATTGCCGATCTGGGATTCCTTTGGTTCAGTCCATGTTTCGGTTCTGTTACCAGCTCGAAGTAAAAACCCAGCAAACATCACCACAATCCCCACAGAGAGCAGCCACAACCCCTGGAGCACATGGCAGCACTGCTCCCCACTGCCAGCACAGCCCCAACCCCTGGAGCACGCCTCAGCACTGCTCCCCACTGCCAGCACAGCCCTGAGCACACTGCAGCACTGCTCCCCACTGCCAGCACAGCCCTGCACACCCTGCACACACCGCAGCTCTGCTCCCCACTGCCAGCACACCCTGCACACACCGCAGCTCTGCTCCCCACTGCCAGCACAGCCCTGAGCACACTGCAGCACTGCTCCCCACTGCCAGCTCAGCCCTGCACACACTGCAGCACTGCTCCCCACTGCCAGCACACCCTGCACACACCGCAGCACTGCTCCCCACTGCCAGCACAGCCCTGCACACACTGCAGCACTGCTCCCCACTGCCAGC
>WAAE01008030.1:0-18526 GCA_013400495.1 Nicator chloris
GGAGCAGTTGAATGAGGCACTTCCTTTGGACCCAGTGATCTTGACACTTGATCTTTTAACTTCAGAGGGACTAATGCTATTCAGACTGGGACACAATATCACAAAACACAGGAAGAATCAGCATCCCATACACTCAAATACAGCTAAGAAAAAATAATGGTTGAAAGTCAGATAATAGAGCTACCCTGGAAAAACTAAGCTTGAATCCCTTATCCTTCCCCTCTCTCCCACCCCAGGCCAACCAATGTTAAAGCAAAGAGTACAACCTGAGCCAGTACTAGAAAAAAAGGGCTCCCTTTCCCCGTCTATTTTTTGGCATTCATGCTCACTAAGAAATAGAATCACTCTTAAGTGCTGTTACTACTTTTTTTTGTGTGTATCTCCACTCCCTAAATATTACTTGAGAGTCAGACAATTCTAGAAATCAAATATATAACAAGAGGAGTCTCCTAAATTTCACTAATGGGAGGTATTAGGCAGAGGTCAGTATCTGTCAAGGGCTTGGTGACCTCATCTGAGGCTCAGGCATTCATTTCTGTTACAGATCCTACAGTTGATTTTTGGTGCTTTATTGTAAACATGTTAATACAAGGCAGCAAGGTTACTGCCATAGAAAGATATTAGTGTTTGGTCTTTGTTTGCCCAAGAGCAAAGAAGTCACCTGGGAGAGCAAATCCTGACTTGATAGCCCTACTCTATGGAGCACTAGCCATGTGGCATTTGAATCCCAAGATATGCCTTGTCAATTAAACTACTAAAAGAGCAGTATCTCTAAAACAGCAGTGCAGGTTGAATGGGCCAAGACTTCCTACACCTAAACTCCAGGTGAATTGTAGTGGTTCTTCAGACATTTGCATAACCCTACATACTGTCACAAAATTGTGGTTATTCTTTCCAGCCACCATTTGTGTTTTAATCCCATTTATATTTCTAGGCATGAAGAAACAAGTGCCTCCCAATTACTCTCTTTGCATTCTCTCTGACATTAGTGACTAAGAGAGCAGTGAGAGTGTATCTGATTGCATGGCTACAACCATTTGTGCTCCTTGCCTCAGAAGGTATGACTCAGGCTGATGTCACCCTCCTCCCTCTTGGACCTCCTCCAGGCTGGACTTTCCCTGCACAAAGTCACCTCATGAGGTGAGCTGCAATGTTGACAATGCAGATAGGGGTCTTTAAGCCACAAGAAAGACATACACTGTAGAGGGGGGAAACCAGGGCAGTTGATTCCAATGGAAGCTCGTACAGAGTGAAGGGAGGTGATGCAAGGTTATTCACCTGGAACGCCTAAATCCAGACATGCCAGAGTGGGAAGCTTCCTCAATTAGCGGAGTCACAATTTTCTCTGTCATGTCGGTCAGCACAGTAAAGGTTGGTTCCACAATGAAGTCACTGAAACCTGAGCAGAAACACAATTAGAGTCAAGTAGGCAAGTGGAGGATTTATGTGGAGCCCCTGCTTCAGTGAATACAAATGACCACACTGTGAATGACAGTAAAAAAAATTACAACTTGAAAGAGGGATAGGCAAATACTAGAAAGGGAATACTGAGTTATACATTAATCCCTGACCCAACACCCTCAATATAGCATGCAGTAAAAGGTACCTACTTAAACATTGGAAAGAAACTCTGGCAATCAGAACATAAACAGACTCATCAAGACTTGTTTTATAAGAGGAGTAGTGTGATATTGAAGTCAAATTCCTAGTAGATTTAGATAAAACTTAAAAGTAAGGTTCACCTTCAAAGAACTCTCTCAAAGAAGAAAATAATTATGAAAGTAATAGTACCAGTAAGCTTAAACCACCCTTACTGTGTATCAATATGTTGCTGTGAATTCTCTCTCCTCAGTGCTTGGCCAGCTTTTTCTTGTTGATAATAAAACAAATCTAGATGCTTTTCCCACATTTTTAATATTAAAAAAGGGAAAAAATAAAGACAAAAGTATTTTCTACTTCAGTATACAGTTTGACAGAGATGAATATGGCTCTGATCTGAATGTTGGGAAATGCAGACTGAAGAGCCCTGTGGCCATAAGGTCATGAGATGAAGGAAAATCCAAATTTCATTAATAAAATGTGGAAGTGAGTAGCTTACAGTAGCTTGCACATTTCCCTAATTCTTTTAGCCTTTTGCTTATGAAATTACTTGGTGCTGCAGGTAGCCAAGAAAAACAAAGTCCTTAGTCCCTCCTGAGGCACATTGTAATCCAGGTTACAATTACTACTGTTACCAATCCCTACTATTACATTTTTTAGATATTTTTTAATTATCAACAATTAATTATTCATTAATAATATTGTAATTTCTCTGACAAGATCATGATATGTTTCTATGGCACTGGTGATTCTAGGTGATAACAACAAAAGAAGAGAACATGTGGTTCAGGCACCTGAATTCATAGATGCTTCAATCCACATCTTGGGTGCACAGCAGTCGAGCATCCTCCTAGTTCCATTTCCCTCCCCATAATTTTGCTAAATTTCTAAAAGGATGGATTATTAGGTGTATTTTCATGCCAATCGGCTTTAAAGTAACATTCTGTAAATCTGGAGGCACATGCAGTTTTATGTGAACATGCGAATCACGTGCCTCCATAACACTGGGTCAGTCTTATCTATTAAAATTTAGGAAAAAAAGAATTCCCAAGTAGTTAATCAGAAATGCATGCAATATAAAGCTTGAAGAGGAAATTGTATGCTAGATCACAACCCAGATAGTCCCAGCAAATTTCATATAGTTTGTTTAAGCACTGAAAATTTTACTGACTGAGAACAGTGTTAAGTGTACTGAAGGAACCCTAAGGATAAGGAGAACTTGATTTGCACATTTGTGTGTCTGTCTGTCTATATGTCTATTTTACTCCCCTTCACTCAAAAACTTATTTACTTCTTAATGACCAAAGAAACCCACATCATAGTACCTTGTCATTCTGCTCAGCAAGTAATACCACTGCCATTTACGCCTTCGCCACTAACAACCCTGAGACATGCAAATCTCTGATATCAGACACATGAATGTGTCACTAACTTCAGCAGCAAGACAGTGGGATCTGCTTCATGAGATACTGAACAGTTGCACATAAACACATTAAACAGTTGTGTTTAAGAATCTAGTTTTTCCTGTGAGTGGTCTTGCATCTCATCAACAAAGATGAGCAGAAGTGCCAAAAGGAACCACAGGCAAACAAACTCAAATACATACAACAACTTTTCTTTGACAAGTGGCATTTTTTTCCTCTATTCCCTATAACATGAATAAGTTATTGAACTATGTTACCTTAAAATAGGGATTATAATAAAGTTGGAATCATAATCTGCTATTGTAGAAAAAAAAATTAGGACTTAATTAAAATTTATGTAACTTTTGTCATATTCCCACATGCCTCTTTACCTGAAAACACTTCCGTTTAAAGACAGTAACTTAGTTTGCTACTTAAAACCCTGAATATCAAATAATGAGCCTGAGTTTTAAAACCTATTAATGTTAATGACCAGTTTATCATCATTTTTCTCCTACAATAGAATGATCATGGTAAACATTTCTATACCCTAGAGACTAAGATGATTTTACCAGTTAATGCTGCATGCTAGGAGTGAATTCCAGGCATAGGCCTAGTGTTCATTCATTATACCTGTGAACATCAACATTGAAAAAATTGGGTAGGGGACAATTTCTCTGAAGTTCAATATTAAAAAAAATTAGCAGCATGCACTCATCAGCCTTTATCCAATGTTTTCTGGAAGTGCGTTTTTATTTCTTGACAGTAAAAAACAAAAATTAAAGCACGCTGTTGCATTTAGCAGCTGCAAAAGAGGACAATGACAATAAAGGCTGATCTTCAGTAATACCAGCTTCCTAGACTTTGAGTCAGAGAAGTTTTAGATCATTATATTCTTGTTGGAAAATATGAAAGTCTTGGTCTAGTTTTCTTTGCAGTTTTTTCTCTCCTCTACTCTGACAAGCAGCTTGACTTCCCAACAAAAATCTCTCCCAATTTCTGTACTTCACTATGGTACAGAAATATTTGCCATACTCATTCTATTGAATAAGCAAAAGGATGATAAATTGGTCATTATATTTAACATTAATAGGTTTTCAAAGTAAAGTTCAATAATTTATATTCATGGGGTTTATTTATCAGATTAAACTGAACATTTTTTTCATAATCTCATGCAAAGGGAGAGAGATATTATTTCATTTGAGGAGTTTTTTTCTGTTGGATTGTTTAATTTCATGCAAGAAGTCCAAACTTCCAAAACCTTCAGTCTGCATTTGTGAAAACTTTCATTAATAAAAATGTGTGCCCACTGTTGTTGCATCTACAGTGACTTTACAGCAGCAAACCAGCAACTACAAACAAGTTGAGCCACCAGAACATGATTTCTAGGCTGTCTTCTTGATAAAACCAAAAGCACAATTTTATTTCACAAAGAACAGATGTTTTTAATTTGTGAGAATTGATGGCTACTTGGTGCAGACAACAATTATGAAATCACTAAGATTGGAAAGGACCTTTAAGATCATCAAGTCCAACCATATAATAGAACAATTTGCAATTCAGTAAGAACTTACTTCTGCAAAGAAGTCATTTCCTTCTGCAAAGAAATGTAATTACTATTCCAGGAAACAATTTTTGAGGCTAATAATTGAGTAAATAAATTAATGAAAGGAGATTATTTGTCTGAGAATCCAGCCTACAACTTTGCAAGTCTTATCTCAGCAGATAGCCAGAAAACAGGTGGTTGCAATTTAACAAAAGAGACATTGGAGAAAGGCACTCTCAAAATGTGCTGCAGACTGAGAAATTAACAATTTTATAATGGTAGAAGGCAAAAATAAGGAGTAATCTATTAATGTCAATGGATTACAAAACTGCACAAATGAAATAGTATATGACTGAATAAGCCTGCCTTTGCCTACTGAAAAGTGCCTCTAAGGTAAATTGCATTCATGATACTTTAATATAACATTAATTTTGCAGTATCTTGACACAAGGGGCATTGGAACAGAAGTTTTTTTCCTCTTCTGGTCTTTCTGAGCAAAGTAGCACCAAAGGAGAGGACCAGGAAAATTGGTTCCCAAGCATACACAACCCTGTGTAAAGGCACCACGGGGAAGGCACAACTCCTCTTCCCTGTAAGGAGTGAGGAACATATCTGACAGCTGATAAAACGGATGTGTGAGAGAAGTATCGACCTGTACTTTACCTCACAGCAACCAGAGAAGGAGAGTTTATCTTCTCCCACAGCACAGCAATAAGCTTACATTCAGGAATTTTCAACATGAGTTTTAGCTGAGACTGTCGTACTTTACTGCTGCTTTCCTCCACCAAGGTACTGGCAGAGCACACAGTTGCATGGTAGGTTATTGTTCCAGAGGAATAAATGCTACAAGCCTGGTAACCAGGCCAGCCTTGTATAGGGCACTTCAAACTCATAGATTCTTAAGTGAATTGTCTAAACTTCCAAAGCCCAGAAAAATCTGAGATGCTGGCTCTGAGATAATGGCTTGCCTACCAGGAACAATGAAATAATTTTAAAGTAAATATAAGCTCTTATAAATATATAAATAAATACATAAACAGCTCTTAGCCAAAGATATGAATCTGTACTTACCTAGTTTTAGGGAAATCTTTGTTTCATTCTTTGAGAGAAATTTCTTGCTTCAAATTTTTTGTTTGCTTTCTTTAGTATGTTTTCTGTCTTTCAGTTTTTCTCAATTCTCTCTGTTTTAGCATCCATGTTATCTTTCCTTTTTTTATTCCATTTGGCTACCTATTCTCCAGTGGAGGCTGGAACGTGTCTACTATCTACTTCACTTACTTCCAAAGTATAAAAATCTACCCACAAACCCACCTTTTCCATGTTCTCTTCATTGCGCCAAGCGCCCTGAACAGTTTTTCTTCACTTAGCCCCTTGTTCTTTCACTAAATGTGAGTCTTGTTGCCTCATCCTTCCCCTACTTTTTCACTCAGTAACTGAAGAAGAGGTAGAGAATGTGCTGTTGGTGAGTCTGTGAAAAGATCTCTTTTTCTGAATGGGTGGCACAGAAAAATGTTTGTTAGTTGCTTGGCTTCAGTGAAAAATAATGGTTGGTTTAAAACATTGGGAGGGAAAGGGTGAAAGGAATACATTGCTTTGTCCAGGTCATCAAAGGAACTGACATTACATTTTCATATACACCAACGACACTCATTCATATAATATTCTCATGTATGCCCTGTCTTCACAGCTCACAAAATCATGGTGTAAGTATCATAACCAGGTAATATAGTTATTTCTGCAGACAGATCAGAGGTAATTTGGTTACTGTATGGAACCATCACCATAAATTTAATGGCTCCTCTTTGAATGGTTGATCTGGAGCAAATAATGTCATTGTGCCTTATTTCCTCTTTAACATAATTCCAAATGAGTAGAATACTAGGATCTTAGTGGTATTGAGAAGATGACATTTTTAAGATGCTACTTTGCATGCATGTAATGGTTTGAACAAGGATATTATGTCTCGTGACCACACCCCACTGGCAGAAGGAGTTAAAAAGAGGCTTGGCAGGAAGTTCTGCCTCTTTTGCCTCTGGTTTTCAGGAAGGTAACTTGGGATCGTGCCGTGGCCATGGGTTGGCTGGGGAGGGGCTAGGCCTGCAGCCACTCTCCTGAAAAGGGAGAGGGGAGAGGCNGCCGGCGGCAGCGGGGCCGGGCCAGCCCGAGTGCGGGGGCTGGCAGCAGCAGAGCGTGCGCGCGGCGCCAGTAGCAGTGGCGCAAGCGCGCAATGGCACCAGCGGCACAGGTGCACGGCGAGCCACCGAGTCCGCGGGAGGGCAGAACAGCGAGTGTTTGAGCGCACGCGCAGTGGCAGCAAGAGCACAGCAGGAAGCCGCCAGTCCCGCAAGGTAGCAAGATGAGTTGCAGGGGCGCCAGCTGCGTGGGCCAGGCCAAGAATAGTAGCCGCGAGGGGCCGCGGCATAGAGAGAGAGCTCCCTCTCCCTCGATTCGAGAGGGGACCAAGAATGGAGAGTTCCACGATAGAGCAGCAGTGAGAGAGTTCCCTCNAGCTAGGCTCGGGCCGTAGCGGGTAGCGCCGGGTTGAGGCGGGCCCAGATGCCCGCGGACAGCGGCGTGGGCCAGGCCAGCCCGCACGCGGGAGCCAGCGGCAGCGGGGCNAGCTCCCTCTCCCTCGATTCGAGAGGGGACCAAGAATGGAGAGTTCCACGATAGAGCAGCAGTGAGAGAGTTCCCTCCCCCGCCAGTTACTCCAGAGGGGGCAAGAAGAGAAAGATAGAGCAGGGTGAGGAGAGGCTGAGAGCCCCCAGTCCTCACCCCCCGCTGCATGTGACATCATGAGAAGCTGCGAACGGAAAAGAATTTGTAGAGCCTTTTCTCCTCCTTCAACAAGATTGCTGAGATGAAGAAGATGAGATGAAGAATGAAGACTTCATAGAAAGTAGACTTCTTTTTCCTTGGTAGTTTTAGGAAAGTGCTTTGCCTAGCAACAGTGTAGACTGAGTAAATTTTCACTGAAAGCTAGATGAGCACATCAAAACATTCCCAAAGACTGAGAGAAAACCTGTGCAGCATCAAGCAAGCCGCAGAGAGATAGGACACTAGACATGTAGGTGAGTTAGAGTTGTTGTTATGTGAAGGAGGGAAAAGTGCTTTGTAACATTGTCATGGGTTTTTTTTTCCTTCCTTTTCCTCAGTGTGTGTGTGAATAAATCTATCTTTTTAATTCATAGATTATTTTACCTTTGTTTCTGTTTCAGTCATAATCTCAGATAAAGAAAATTAGCAAGAAATGTTTAACAATCAAGTCAAACCATGACAATGCACCAAAAGGAGCATACCTATTTGAGACTGAGCAACTATAGCAGATTTTGGATCACACAGAGGAGAGAAGGGCAGCCCCAGTTCTGCTTCTTTGTCACCCTGGAGAAAAAAATTGAGAAATTTTAAAAAGACAAGACACATTGCACTTTTCATATATTATGTCATGACTGTAAGAGCCTCTCATTTTACTTTCTTTAATTAAATTTGGATTTTGTTTAGATTGGGTTTATTTAACATAAATTGTGGAGAATTTGAGTTTCACTGGAAAAGCTGTAGTGCAAGGAGAAGATGGTGAACTAAGAATCTTGATTGCAGTGACTTTTCTTTAGAAATTTCCCTGCTTGGTTGGTATTTCTATGTACCAACTAAAAACCACTTAAGCACAAGAATGCTTCTCAGTTCTCCAGAGAACTCAGTTCTCAGAGCAAATCTTTTGTGAGAAAACATTAGTGTCAAGACTGTTTTTTCAGGGCTTGCACTTCTTTGCATGTCTTTTTTAGTCTTTCAGATAAGGCTGGCTGGATGCAGATTAGCAATTTTTTCCAAAGAAAACACTAACAGTTTTCTATGAGAAAGTAACCTGCTTTGTTGGTGTGGGACAAGCTGTGGATAATTGTCTACCTGGATTTCTCTAGGGCTTTTGATATGGTTTCCAATAGCCTCCTCCTAAAGACACTGATGCATTATAGTATAGACAAGTAGTTCATGCAGCAGGTGAGGAACTGGCTGACAAGCCCCAGCCTGTCAGCAAGTGGTGGTAAATAGCTTCTTTTCAAACTAACAACCTGTCACAAGCAGGATACTCCAGCAGTCAATACTGGACCCAATGCTGTTTAATATCTTTATAAGTGATCTGGATGATGGGATCAGGTGTACCCTGGTGAAGTTTGCTGATGATACCAAACCAAGTGGGAAATGGAACACTTCTAAAGGGAGAGTCATCCTGCAGGTAGACCTGGATAGGCTGGAAGAGTGGGCTCACAAGAACCTTATGGAGTTCAACAAGGACCAATGTAAGGTCATACATCTGGGAAAACATAATCCAGGACCACAACACAGGCTGGGAACAACCCATCTGGGGAGGAGCTCTGTGGAAAAAGACCTAAGGGTCCTGTTGGATGACAAGCTAGTATGAGTGAACACTGTGGTGCTCTGATGACGAAAACAACAGAATGACGGGGTGCATCAACAAGGGCATCACCAGCAGAGATAATGAAATTCCACTCTACTCAGCACCTGCCAGGCCACAGATGTAATACAGTATTCAGATTTGGTCCCCCTATGCAAAAAAAAAGAAGTGGATAGGCTGGAGATAGGCTACTCACTCACTCCCCATTACCCATTCCCCTCCCTCTGCAGTGGCTTGGAAAGGAGAATTGAAGGCATAAAAAAGATACATATCATAACTTAAGAACAATCTTCTGGAAACATCAATGAGATAAGAAAATAAACAGTAATAGCAGCAATATGAACAGCAAAATTGAACAAGAGAACGGCAAGTGATTCACATGCAGAGGCTCAGCATGGAGCCCAACCTGACTGCCGTCACATTATCTCAACCTAGAAGAAAGCCCTTCACCCATCCCAGGAAAATTATGTGAAATGGTATAGAATAAACACTGGGTCCTAGCCATGCCTCTTCTGGCTGCTGTAAAAATTACCCTGTCCTGTTCAGAACCAGAGCAGCGCCCACCCCTTACTCTATACCATTTGCTTTATGCCCAGATCCTACACTTTCCAACTATATGTATATATATATATTAAATATATATATATGTGTGTATTCATAAGCACTATTTTAATTTTTGTAGTCAACGGCCATCCCTCCAAGATGTCTGTTGAGTTCATTTAGTCCATGACTGTGGATTCTATCAGTCCTAGGTGTCTTCAATGGCAGAAGGGCTAGTGTGCTGTTGGATGGTTGCAAGCTGCATCAGGAGCTCACAACTGTTGTATCTGGAGCAGTCCATATCCATTGTTCATGGCGGTTATGACATACAGTGGCAGTGTCATTCAGCAGCCAGTATTCTACAATTCAACATTACAGACTGTTTGCATCCAAAAATCAAATCCCTTTTAAGTATACATAACATTTCCCCGTCAGTCTGCATTACGCACCAAGTGTACCCAGATCCTTGAGCAAAACAATCCCACATTTGCTTGAGGCAGGACTAAGCCAAACTGTCTTTCCAAACATATTCCTCATATGCACCACAGGGACTTTGTCCCTTTCTACAATATGTGGAGGTTTTAATTTCACGGGGGAAGCTCAATTAGCAGAGCCTCTAGTATGGACTAACTAGATGGCCTTCACAAAATATAGATCCCAATGTTTGAATGTCCCATCACCTATGGCTTTCAATATGGTTTTTAACAGCCTATTGTGCCATTCAATATTCCTAGAGGCTGATGCATTATAGTGAATATGATACACATACTCCATACCATGCTCTCTGGCCCAGGTGTCTATGAGGTGATTTTTAAAATGAGTCCTGTTGTCTGATTCAATTCTTTCTGGGATGTCATGTTGCCACAGAACTTGTTTTTCAAGGCCCAAGATGGCATTACAGGCCAGAGACACGGAGGCATGAGGCACAGAGCACATCTAGTGTTTCTACCACTGTAAGTACTTTCTTGGTAGGTTTGAGAGAGTGCGATGTAATCAGTCTCCCAGGCCTCCCCATATTTATATTTCAACCATTGTCCCCCATACCACAGAGGCTTTACCCACTTGGTCTGCTTGACTGCAGTGCATATTTAACAGTTGTGGATAACCTGAGAGATAGAATCCATGGTTAAGTACACCCTCAATCACAAGCCTATCTCCTCCCTGTTGCATCTCTTCCTTGATGATCTGAGGCATCATGGGCCCACTGAGCCAGAAATAATCCACCCTTATTCTGACAATCCAGATCCACCTGAGACACTTTAATCTTGGCAGCTCAATCCACCTATCTGTTGTTGTGTTGCTCTTCAGTAGCCTGATTGTTATGTACACTTGTATCTACATGACTTAGTTTTACAAGCCAGGCAACAATGTCTTGCCACATTTCAGCAATACAGATGGGTTTACTCCACACAGCCAACTGGTCTTTTTCCACTGGTCTGTGAGCCAACCCCAGAGAGCATTTGTTGTCATTGACAGATCAGTGTAGAGGTGGAGCACTGGCCATTTCTCTGATTCAGCGAAATCTAAAGCCAATTGGACATCTTACAACTCTGCAGTCTAGATCCACCTTGTATAATTTCTGCAACTCATCACATAGAAAAAGCTGCTCCATACAGCAGCTTTTGATTTTTGGTATATTCCTATAATACAGCAGAACCATCAGTAAAGAGTGCATATCACTTTTCATTTTCTCGTAGCTGATTATATATGGTGGTATCTCCTCAGCACATGTCATCTTTTCCTTCTCCAATGATGATGATAGTCCAAAATTTTTGCCTTGAGACCAGTTTGTGATTTGTGATTTTGCCTTCAGGCCAATATCCCTGGGCAATTAGGGGTTTCTATTTGAGCTTTCTGAGTGATCAGCACAAACCACTTCGCATGCATCTGAAACATGATGTGTGAAAAGGACTTTCCTTTTAAACATCCAGACCAGAACAGGCTATCAGGGTGCCAGGAGGAGCAGTGATTCAGTGACAATCACTTCTGAAGCAGCTAGAGCTCCTTCATAAACTGCCAGTATCTCTTTTTCAGTTGAGGTGTAACAGGCCTCATATGTTTTGTATTCCAGACTCCAGGATCCCAGGGGTTACCTTCAAGTCTGCCAAGGTACCTTTTTCCAGAGATTCCAGGAAGGACCATGCACTCTGGCTGCAGTGTACAGCACATTTTTCACATTTTGTCCTGTCCTAACTGGGCCTATTTCTCCCAAGGAATCTCCTGTTTAATTTGTTATAAAGCTTGTTGCTGTTCAGGACACCACTTAAAATGTTTCTTCTTCTGGATCATTTGATAGAGAGGGTTTACAATCTGACTGTAATCTGGAATACACATCCTTCAAAAACCCACAGTACTGTGAAAAGCTTGTGTTTCCTTCTTGCTGGTTGGCAGGGACATAGGTGCCATTTTGTTGACCATATCCACTGCAATCTGATGATATCCATCTTGCTATTTTACTCCTAAAAACTGATATTCCTGGGCAGGTCCCTTGACTTTGCTTTACAAGGCAAAATCGACCTTCAGGAAGATGTGGATTATCTTCTTTTTTTCAAAAACTCTCTGTTGGGTTGCACCACACAATAATGGCATCAACATGTTGCAAGTGTTCTGGAGCTCCATCCTGTTCAAGTACAGCCTGGATCAGTCCATAGCAAATAGTGAGGCTGTGCTTCCACTCCTGGGGCCATCAGTTCCAGGAGTATGGGACACCCCTCCAGGTAAAAACAAACTGCAGCCTGAACTCTCTTGACAAAGAAATGGAGAAAAATGCATTAGCAATGTACATGGTGGTACCATTTTGCTGCCTTGGACTCCAGATCATCCTCAAGTTCCAACATATCCATCACAGCAGCTCTCAGTGGTGGTGTGAATTTTTTCAGGATATAGTAGTCCACTTTTAGTCTCCACTGGACTTATGGACTGGCCATATGGGGCTATTAAAGAGTGAATGAATCTTGCTGACTACACCCTGGCTCTCCAGTTCATGAATCATCTCATGGATATGGGTCACAGAGTCCTGGTAGGTGCAGTATTGTTGATGATGGACTGTTGTGATAGTGATTGGTGCCTGTTGTTCTTCCACCCTCAGCAGTCCCACAGTAGAAGAGTCCTCAGAGAGACCAGGCAAGGTGTTCAGCTGTCTAATTTCCTCTATCTCCACAGCAGCTGTCCCAAAACCCCAACAATTCCCTCTTGGGTCCTTGAAATATTCTCTCCTGAGTTAATCTATGCCAAAGACACACATGACCTCTGGACCAATCAGAATTGGGGTGTTTCTGCCTTTTGCTCCTAGTCAGGCTCACAATAACTTCCAGTTACAGTCATGTGTTGGGATCCCCCTGTCACCACAAAAAAGATAGATTCTGCCACTACAGATCTTGATAGCATCAGGGTATATTGTGTGTCAGTGTCAACTAAAGCCTTATACTCTTGCAGGTCTGATGCACAAAGCCATCAGATCCACACAGTCCAGTAGATCCACTTGTCCCTTTCCTCCTGCTGTAGGCAGAGCCCCTCTAGTTCTGGTTGTAGTAGTCATTGTTCATGTCTTGTAAATATGAACTGGATGTCCTTTCAAGAGGATCAGAAGTAACATTCCATTCCATTGTGTCTGACAACTTGCCCACTGGACAGTGGAGCAGCATTTTTCCTTGAATTTCCTGGGGTGGCTGTCCTTCCTCTCAACTCACACCTGTGCTGCTAGGACAGAGGTGGATTTTCCATCCCACTTTCTCATGTCTTCTCTGTGGTCAAGCAAAACTGCATGTTATCTCATGGCGTGTGCCCTTTCTCTCAAGCCAGTGCGTGCATGCTTTCAATAGCAGAGACTGTGGTCCATACTGGAGGAGCACAGGATATTTCCTCTTGAACCTGCTTGAATCTTTTGAGGCTGTCCACAGTCAGGAAGGAAAAAAAAACATTTTATATTGCCATAGTAGTGTGGTCACCTGAATATGTAGAGATGGATCGCTGATATGAAGCCCTCTTTGTTATCTTTCCTTCATTGACATCAATGCTAATAAGTTGGTGTACAACAATGGTGTGCTGCATACAAATTTCTGCCATGTGGATTGTGTAAGCTGGACCTGATCTGAGTCTACAAGGGACTGCTTGTTATTTGAATCCTCACAGGTTATCACCAGCATAGCTAATTCTCTCAGGTACTGGATATTTCCCCACAGCTTTCCCCCTGCTTGACCACACTGCTAGAACATACTTGTGAGAATTAATACCTTTCTCTCAGACTTGATGGGAGTTGCTCCAGAGGCTGAGAGTTTCTGTCCTCTTCCCAATCCCTTTGTCAATTCCCACATCCCAGGACAGGGAACCCAGTTGTGTGGCTTCACTACCAGGATTAGATACCACAACCTTGTGAACAGACCAAGCAACACTGTGACCAATGGCTCCCTACATAGTAAAACTAATGCTTAGATCAAACTTGTTTCTAATACTCTGTGGCCACATCTGTTACCTCAACTCTTTGAGTCCCACAGTGGTTGCCAAACTTGGCTGTTTTGATTTAGGAATGGTATTCTTCAATTAAGTGCTCCCACCAAAAAACTCCAAACCATGTTCTGCTCACTTACTCCTCTCTTCCCCTTTCCCTTCCCCTCCCCCTTCAGTGGGCTGCAGAGGACAATTGGAGGCACAAAAGGTAAAAATTAGCAATTGAAATAACAATAATCTACTGGAAACAGCAATAAGATAAGAAAGTTGAAGAGAGACGAAGTGATTCACATACAAATGCTCACCAAACACCACCCCAACCGATAAAACAGCCCTTCCTCCATCTCTGGAAAATAAAGTGCGATGGAATAGAATAACCTCCATGTCCTAGCCCTGCCACCTCCCGGCTACTGCAAAAATTAACCCTATCCTAGCCAGAACTAGGACATCAATTTTGAGAACTGTGTGTTTTTCTTCTAATATCAAGTAGGGATGTACTCATTGATTTAGTACTAAATAATTTCAAGGAACACAAATCTATGCTTCATGTTAAGCTTGATGGTTTTCCTGAAGAGGAAATTAATACTGTATCTGAATTTGGAATTAGAATATGGGCTTTATATATAGATTCATCTGAAAGTGTTGTTATTCTTCTTACAAAACTAAAGTAGAATTTGTTGACTGAAATTAAAATACTCTTTTATATGTGTAAAATAATAGTTTTGTCTTCATTACATCAAAATTAAAAAAAATCAAAAATGAAAAAAAAGTCAAAACTCAGAGGTTTTGATGTAGGCCTGATATTTCTGAGTCTGAGAGATTTTAGCCTGCTAGCAGCTGCTAACTTTCTCCCACGCAAAAATTTCTCAAGAAAGCTTCTTCTCAAAACAATCTTGGCAAACGACTATCCTTTCTCAAAACAATCTGTCTCCAGGTGCTATTTTGCTTTTCTAGTTCTCAAAACATTTTAGCTGTTTCTCTAGTTTAACCAATGGGATTAGAGATGTGTCATTCCTATTCACCAGTCATGTTAAGTCGGTATCAGAACACCTTATAAAAAGTAGTAAAAATTAGACAATAAAGCCTTTTTTCTATGCTCTTTGCCTTCTGAAATATTTGGAGTCTCTCATCCTTTTCTCGTGTCTTACAATGACATTTTGTGGTCTCACATCTTAAGGTAATCTTAATTCCCTCACAAGTCTTTGGCAGTCATGTATTTTAACACATCTAGTATAACTTTGAGCTAGAAAAGCATAAATATGCACAGATTTCCCCCTAAAATTCATATTAAGATCATCCTACTTGCATGAGCCTCCTGTGTGGCAAGACAGAATCAGTTGCAGGTATGAACTATCTGCTTCCACCCAGTAAAACGATTCTTGGTTTAAAAGACAAACTAAAATATTAATTTCAAAGCACATTTTTGCAATATCCTTGTAAAAAAAAAGATTACTGCATGTTATAAGTTTGAGGTGATAAAAAACCAAAGTCCTTGCTAATTAAAATAATTTAATTTATTAAAGCAAGCGGACAGCAAGCAAAACTGCGCAGGGCGAGCCAGCAGAGTCTCCGCTCCTGTCAACGGCTGCACCCTCCCTCAAATTCCCACAGTTTTTATAGTCTTTCAGCTCCGATGAAAACGTCATCCTTGTTGTTCTCTGCGTTTCCGAAATTCCTTGTTAGGTAGTTGATTTCTTGCTTTCTTTGGTGGTCGTGAGAAAACAGATGTTCTTCTTCAGTCCTTGATCTCTAACCTGTGAACTAACTCTATACTTGGTTAATATACTAATTGCATTCCAAGCTCCATATTTGTATAATAATAATGAGTACACAAAGTTGAACTTAAGCCAGGTATGCTACTTAACAGAATATCAGTTCTACTTCTTTTTAGGCTCCCTTATCTCTAACAGGATATGTTGTGTCCTTGATCAATTTTACTTTCTCAGGCTTAAAACATCTTATTATTCCTCTTAACCCCTTATTCCTCGTTTTATGAACAAACTTTTTATATACTTATCACACTGCAGTGCCTTTAAAAACAGATACCTTTTTTAAATTGTCAGAACTCTTAAAGGATCATCATGTTTTTCCCTTTTGCATTTAGATTTACTATAGAACATGAAGTTATTGGACTTTGCAAGGAAAATAAGCACTTAAGTGCTCACACTGCTTAGATTAGTAATTCATACTGGAGAAAAGTATCCTGTACACTTATCTGTTTGCTTTTACTTTTTTTTTTTCTTTTTTTTTAAATAATTCTTTAGATGCTTTTTGTTAATCACTTGAGAACCTTATAACCACCACACAGAGCTCAATGATTTGAGCTATATTTGTGGGTCTGTCAACAGGTGGTCCACTATGAACTATAATTTTGATCAGTTCACTTTTTTTAAAGTAAGGGCAAAATAAGCCTTTTTCACATCCATCACAACAATTTAAGTAGAGTTCTATAAAGTACAGCTACATAAACATGGTTTTATGGTTCTAGAGCTAAGAAGAGTGACATATATTCCATATTTTCCTAATATGAAAGACATATTAGCTTCCCAAATTAGAATTTCTACTATGTAGATAATGTTTATATCTAAAGGGATATATATCAGACACTAGCTTCCTAAGAGGCATAATAGCCAGTGCTAATGGTTCTAGAGGAGAAAGCTTCATACCATTTAGGAGGTTCTTAAAAACATCAGAGAAAAGGAACATACCTGTGTTAATATTTTCCTACTTCCTTACCCAATCCTACACACTCCCTCTCAACTGCAGAAAAGAAAAGAACTTCCCCAGCTTTACCTGTCTGAAGAACTCCTCTAGCAAACACATGGTCCAGCGATAATGGAGATCCCAGGCCTTGACTAAGGCCGGATGACTAATATCTGCTGTATGTAATAACAGTGATAAGGCTTTTGGCTTGTCAATTCTGAAAACCCAAAAAGAATCCAAAAAATTAATTGTCTGCTCTTGCAGAGAAGAATGACAAAAAAATTTTACCTACAGGAAAATAAGGTAATTAGAATCTTTGACCAGGATATTTGTGAAGTGGTTTCTCTGATCATAAAATCAGAAAACTCTGAATGACTCTCTTATTTCTCCACCATACATGACTCCTATTTTAAAAGAGATACTAAAAAATGAAAAAAAAAAAAAAAATTGCTCAGCCTTGCTCAGCAACTTTCCAGGCTTGCTTGTCTGCACTAGCAGTCTTGAGTTCTCCATTTCATCGGTGCTGTATTTTGTGCAGTTTAGAAGAGAAGATGGCCCCTATCATCCCAGTGTAATGAACAGTGGGGATCTCTGGGGCTCTGACAAGTCTACAGAATAACTGACAAAAAACTTGTGTGAGTACAGAAGGGAATCCTAATTTCACAGAAAAAAATGCTGGTAATTTCTTACAACCATAACCTAAGAGGCTAGCCCAAGAACCCAATAAATGATTTTTTGGTATGGGTGTTCTCATTTTTTAATTCTGCTTTTTGGCTATCCAAAATGGTTGAAAGAGTTGTAGCTTCTGAGGGGATCAGGTGGCTAGCTACACCCTGCTCTGATACTGATCTAATTCTGATATAGGTATAATTCTGATACAGGTATAATTCTGGGAGTCTCTGGACATAGCTGGGTCCAGGGTGAAAAAGTGACCATCACTCAGAGCAATCTAGAAGGAATTTTTTGGGAAGAGCTGTGGACAAAATATTACAGTTCCCAGTGGCATACTGGGAAGAAGAAAAGGCTTCCCCCATACTGCTTCATCTGTTATTTTCCAGTCCTTCCTTCAGTGGATCTCAAGTTTTCATCTGTTCTCTGGTTATGAAGCAGACCCCCTCCAGGGGTGGCAGCTTATACCATCTTTATAAGGGCAAAATGCAAGTTATGTTCTGCAGGTCTTATAACCTTAAGTCACAGTCAATTATAGAGGTCAGTCTAATAAATCATGTCCTTGATGTTATCCACCAGAGAAATGCACAGTTAGGCTGGTCCCAACAATGGTGACATTTGAAAGCTTTGGGCCACCAGCACAGAATATAGGTGTGCATATAGGCATGTTCTCATCCCTCTCTAAGTGAATTAATTCAAAATTCAACAACAGAAAGAAAATTGCTGTAGATATCAAAGAAAGAGAGGGCCTCTGGAGAGGTGCTTTTGAAGTTAAACACATTGGCAAAGCACCAGCTGAAATGCAGCCCCCTCACTGCACTATGTTGTGAAGTCACTCACCCTTCTGGTTGCTGCAAAGCATTCTTCATAGCTTTGATCTGCTGGAAGTGACAGGACATATCGGTGGCCAACACCATCTCAATGACTAGAGCTCTAAATTCCCTTTTAGATAGCATCACAATGAGAGCAGCAAGGAAAGAGAAGCGCAAAAACCAGCATCAGACACGATCCAGTTTCTTTTGTTATCTGCAAATGATTGACAGCAATGCCTTTGTATGTAACTCTTTATTCCTTTTTCAGGGATGGGGATTATCTGCACAAACACAGAAATGCGAGGGATGCAAATGAAGCCAGGTGGCTAACCCTTGGTAAGAAAAATATTAGATGTTTTCTGAAGAGCACACTGGTGTGTATGTAATAGAAAGGGAC
>WAAE01008031.1:0-46512 GCA_013400495.1 Nicator chloris
CTTCGGCCCTGTTCATTACAAGCCCTCTTTCGCATTCTAGCCGTCAGCAAAGTAACAGAGCCGTGCCGTAGGCAGCCTGCGGAGGGGTTAGGCCCTTGCAGTCTCTCTCTGCCCCCGACGGGGGAGGGGGGGAGGCTGCGAAGAGGGGCCCTGGCCCGACCCCATAGACCACAGAGCCCAGGGGGAGCCCCGGTGGATCAGCTCCTCGCCACCCTCCCCCACTGCGGCGGGGAAGAGGTAGCAAGGCCGGCCGAGCGGCAGAGAGAGCACTCCTATTTTTTTCCCCCTCTCCCCGCTGCCAGAGGGGCGGGAGGGAAGGGAAGTCAGAGAGGCTTGGCTGCACAGTGAGAGCAGCCCAGCAGGCGGGCCCCCAAAGCTGTGTGCCAGTAGGGGGAGCCGGCGTAGAGGCCCAGATGAGTCCCAAGGGCCCCAGTCCGCAGAGATGCCAGCGCAGCAGCCAGCAGTAGTGTAAGGCGGGGCCTTCGCCCCCCGTCTCCACGGGCGCAGCTTTGAAATGTAACACCATAGGCTGCTGCGAGAGAGCTGATGACAATTAGGAACTCGGTACCCTGAGCTTTTGCTTCTGTGAGTGTTCCTGTACTGAGAGTGACTTCCAGCTTAGGATGGCCCCTGAAGTGGCTGTGAAGGTGCTGGTGCTGATGCAAAATGTAATAAATGAGAAGCTTGACTCAGCCAATATATCAAGCAGCAATTTTATTTATTAATTTAATAATTCAGATGGTAAAATGTGAGCAAACAGCGCTGGGTGCAGTGGAGGGGGGTCGTCCCCCAGCTGCACGATCGACTGCTAGTCTTTGCTGGTATTTATGCATGTTAATACACGTTTTTTCAGCAGTTTCTATTCTGGGTGGTTTCCTCAGTTTCTATTTTTCTTCTTTTTAATTTCTATATTCTTATTTGATGTCAGATTAAGGTCGTAAATCTATGAGGGTGATCAGCAAGGTTGAAGTCCAGCTTTCCTTCTTCGGATGTAAATTAATTGTGCAATATCCATCTTCCTTTTCTCAGGATCATAAATTCTCAATATCCTGGGTTTTGGTAACAGGTCTAGGATGAGCTTAGTTCCTCCTTTTGTTTAGGTGATCACAAATCTTCACATACATTTTAAAGCTATAGTTCTAAACTTCTTATTACAAAGCAGCTTAAAGTTCATAATAATTACTTATTAAAGCCTATAAAAAACTTCTACTAGTTAGAAACCTCAAAACTTGTATTGTGAAAACTTTGAAGCTCACTTTATTCACTTATGCGTAAGCAAGATATTTGTTTAAAAGCCTTATTCCATGTTTCTTTCTCGGTTATTTATTAAAACTTATCTTTATAACTGTCTCATGGCCGCGTTCCACACATCTCACAATCACAATTACATAAGTCACTTTTATTTACCTGACACAAAACATAATTTCTACTTTTTACAAAAGGCTGTTACCTGTCCTGTCACTTTTATCATTGCAATGTCATATGCAGCTTCTGTACTTTACAAAAAATCCTAAACTTATCTGGGCTGTTGTTCCAACCTCTGCTAGGACACCTGGGAGGAGGAAAGGTGTTAATGTGCGAAGCTGAGTATTTCCCAAAAAGTCCTAAGTATTTCCTTGGCAGAAAGATAGCACCCTATTCCTTTGAAGGGCAACAGGAAAGTTTAGTCTGTTTTCAGGCAGTTGTGACCAGGAGAGCCCCCAGTCAGAGGGATGAGTCCTTTGTAATTATAATTACAAAGCTGAATTACACTGGTTGATAGGAATTATTGTATTCTTATTTTTCAACTTGTTTGTGGAGATGAGTCAAAGAGATTGGGGGGAGGGGGAGGCGGGGCTGGTGAAAGGGCACAGTTTCCTGCTCACTTAGCAAACCCAGACAGTCCTTCCAGTGGGACGAAAACTTCCACTGACACTGTCTTTCACTTTGTCTGAATTTTAACAATTTTGTCAAGAATTGCACAGTTTGCCTTAGGACTGGATTTAATCCCTGCTTATCTTTTTCCTGCTTTTTTATGCTCTAAGGCAAGTATCATAGAGAACAAGTGGGTGGGAACACTGGTCCCAGTTCATAGAGTCTCCAAGGGAAGTACTATCTTCTCTCAGGAGATGAGATGGGTTGCAAGGTAAGGCAGGTTTCCCAACATCTCCCTGCCGTGTGGTGGAAGGAATCTGAGGGTTGCCCTTCAGCCCTTGGAAGTCAGCAACAAATACTTGAACTATAGAGAATTGCTCAGTTCACCAATGTTTCATGCAGTGACAGAGATGTAGTTTGGTATTACAAAAACTCAAATGACACATTAATGGTAGAATAGATTGCTATGAGAAGAGGGGAGTTTCCAAATATTATACCCAGATATGCTGCTTTTGGGGTGGAAGATGGACTAGAGCAGGTCTGCAAGCATGATCCAGCCAGCAGTGAGTTCAAGCGTCATCCAGGAGAGCACGGAGTGATCCTCACCTCTGCCAGTCTGAGATCTGGGGGAGAGCTCACGTCCTGTTTTCCTGCTTTAGGTGGGCACATCAACAACATGTGCAGTGTCCAGCACCCTGGGACAGCTGGAACAGCAGGCAGTTTGTTATCTGAAAGACAGCAGGAGCTGGACCATGAAACAGCAAAAACCCACATCCCTGGTCCTGTGCACCAACAAAGTGAGGGAAACAAGGGGAGTTAGTGAAAAGTCCAAGCTGCATGCTTTGTCTTTAGTTGTAAAAACCGACACTAAGTCTGAACTTGTGGAAAGGAAGGAGGCAAGGCAGGTAAGCTGAGGCAGCTGTGCCAATTTGTAATAAACAAAAAAGAAATGGGCAATTCCAGCGCATCGCTCTGCTTTCAGCTAAGTCATGGTCTCAGTTTACACATTCGAAGCTCGTTAGAACGCAGACTTTACCTGACTTGGAGCCTTGGGTGTGCCCAGTCGTTTCAAAACACACGGTGCCAGAAACCAGGCAGTCAGGCCTGTCCACTCTTGCATTTACAGTTTGGTTGGCAAACACTGCTGCTGCTGATTCAGAGCTCACAAAAGTGGTTCTCTGCTTTCAGGAGCCCTTGAAGAGCTCAAGAAGGAGATCTAGCTGTCTTTATAGTCCTGGCAGCAAGCTTACATTCTAGTGTTTCCTAGTGCTTTGTATTCCTTTGGGAGCCCCATGACTGACAGGTGGCTGGCACCAGAAGCACAGGCACGGCGAATGACCCCCTTGGATTTTGGAAGCGAGCCTAGGAGCTGTCTGCGGTGAGTTGGTGGCTGCTCTCATGCCCATATCATCCCTGGGATGGAGCAGGGCACTAGACCCTTTGGTTCTGGCCAGCTTTCATGATCTCAAGAGGGCAAAGCTACTTCTGATCTCTGCCAAAATCATAGTTTGGGAGCAGGGCTCTCATTCCCGAGCATGTGAGAGAAGCATTTGAGATCAAAGGAGAAGTTCCCATCACCATCCAAATGGCACAGTAATCCTTGAACAGCTTTCGGGAGGGGAATGGCACCTCCCTGTTCTGCCCCAGAGCAGCGTGTGGCCAATTGAAGGCAAGTCACTACACTTTTCCAGCTCCCATTCTCCACAGCCAGTAATTATTCCCTTGCATTGCAGATGGAGAGGCTGGATCAGCCCAAGATGACTGTGCCCATCCCCAGCGGTACCCAGCCTTTGCTCTGGGGGCTGCCTGTTCAGCTGGAAAGCACAGCGCAGCTGGATGACGTTTTGCTCTCCTCCCACTGAATCAGCCTTTTATTTACTCTTTGGAATGCAAAGTAACAGGACACCCTGTGAGTTTTATCTCTCTCCCAATCTTTTGTAATGCTTTGGAAGTTGCCGGACCGGATTGAGCGTTTGAGCTGGGGTGGTTTCGGGGTTGCCTGGCAGGAATCTGGGTGGGAGGGCACTGTCGGTGAAATTTGAATTTGGGAGTCGCGCAATCCTTGAGCCAGGCTACAGAAAGGAAAAGCTTTTGTCCCTGACTGAATCCAGCCCGTGGCTAGTGTGGATGGATGGTGCTCCTTTGCTAGAATTCCTAGCAACTGCCTCCACCTGAAGACTTTTCCCCGCAGGCACCCGGCCTTCATTCCTTATGTAAGCAGTTCTTACCTTCTTTCACATGCATGGAATTCCCAGGGCTGGGAGCTGATGCGGAAGGATCCTGCCTGCCCAGTGTTTGCTGCTCCTGCAGCTGATCCTTGCCTGGGGTTCGAGCTCAGGGCGATTTAGCTCTTGCAACTCGCACAGATTCTGACCAAGCCGGACTTGGTTCTAAGATTTCGGGAATCACCTTCCTCCCAAACTTCGGCTCTGCTCTCAAGATACTGTTGTAGCTACACTGAGACAACGCGAGGAGGAGGAGGTGACAGCTTTTATTAGATAAACTGGTTCAAATTGGAACAAACAGAGGCTTTGCGGCTCACTGCTGCCATTCCATGCGGGTGAGTGCCTTGAACTTTATGCTTTATTGCGTTTTCACCGTGCCTCAGCTGGGCTGAGCATCCTTCAGTCAGACATGGAAGTCTCTCACCAAAAAAAGCACGTGGCAGACAGGTTGGGAATTGTTATTCTATGTTTTGGGGCTCTAGAGTGCCCAGGAGGGGACTTGCTCTCACCACGGTGACTCGGTAATGGCTGCAACATAGCCACGATGGAAATCCCTGTGCTCCAGCAACAGAGAAACGGGAATCTTGGTATTGAGGCCTCGAACCAGCTGCCTCCCAGCTATATAATATTTACATTTAGCACGTGCATTGCTTGCTGGTTTTCCCCATGGTGATTGTGTCCCCTTGTTCAAAGACAACTAGTGAATTAGTATAATATCAAATGTCAGTGGCTTGAATGGCAGGAAACAGTGAGCATTCACAGCTCTGTGTCGAACCAGGGATTTTGGATCTTCACATTTTGCGCTCATCATCCACCCTGAGCACGGGTGTTTGCCTGGCATCAGCCTGGAGATCAGTGGACGCGCCAAGCAGGTAAAATGTGTAGAATGCAGGAGCAGTGGTTCCGCTGGGGACAGCTGCTTTGTACCCAAAATATGCTGTTTCGCGGGAGTGTTAAGACAGACTGCAGCTAGGCAGGTAAGGGAGTGGCTGTGAAAACAGCGCTGGGTAGGGCTGGGCATCAGCGGGAGCGCTGAGAGCTCCTGACATCAGCAGCCTGACTAACACAGCACCTTTTCAAGGGGAGTACCTTAAATCCAGGGGTGCTTCCTCCTGTGCCGTGTTCCGCGGTGGGTGGAATTCTGGCAGCTGCTGAGGGGGCAGGGAAGGCAGTGGTTTATGCGTTTCTACAAGAGCACAGAAGTTATGTTGTGTTTTTCACCACAGCAGGATCAGAGAACTCGCACCGTCTCTGCTTTTTCCCCCAAAAAACACCTGCAAAAAGCCTACAAAACTTTTGCTCTGCAGGAGACAATTTTGAACAAGGGAAAACAAAGGAGTCTCAGCAAGGGATTCCCTGTGTGTAATCAGCAACTCTTGTACCAGAACCAGGGTTCTGGGAAATTCGAAGTGTTCAACTGTTTAAAAAAATTCAGTTTCAGGGCTGGATGTAATTGGTGTATAAAGGTTTGGATCAGAGGTGGGGTGGCCAGTTCAACTTTTGATGGGCATATCACATATTCATATGAACATATAAGATGGAGAAAGGAAGAACCTTGCCATGAAAAAGTGAGTTTGATCCAGCTATTTTAATCTTAACATGCTCTTGAATGTGAGAAACCTAAATATTGGAGTGTGTATGCATGAGTCATGTTTTCAAGAGGAGCTAAATGGTGAAGTAAGACTGAATGCAGCTTTCATTGTTACAAATATTTCAAACCTGCATAAGACTGTTCTCAGAACCCCAGTCCCTCCTTTCCCTCTCTGTTTAATACTAAACCACATAGTCCCCAGGGGCTGTTGCTGTGTGAGCATCCCGAGTGCCATATTTGGGTGCACTTGCAGTTTCTGCAGCACTGCTGTGTTGTTCACTTTGCATCCGGTCTCTGTTAGCCAAGAGAAAGGTCCTTCCTACAGCGCTGTAGCCCTGCTGAAGGCAGGCTTCAGGCTGGGAAAAGGGAATATTTTGCTTCTGAGTGTACCAAATGTTTTTGGGAGCATGAGGCTTGTCCCTGGGGTAAACTATCTGTTCCTGCTGAGAGTGCCCTCTTTGCAGTGGGGTTTCATAGCGTGATAATGTTGTCACCTGAGAAGGGATGAGACCCTGGATACACAAAGCTTTTCTTTAGTAACTGTGGATCTCTGTACGCCAGCCAGCCCTCCTACCTACTGCAGGGCGGCTTCTCTTGGTAAAAGATATTTCTGGTTTCATTTCCTAAAGCAAAGCTTGTGGCTGAAGGATCTCTAGGATGATGCAGAGCTGATGTGGGGCTTTTGGGCGCAGTTTTTTGGGCACGGTGTCTTCCTTTATTTCTGTGGAGAGGAGAGGCGAGAGCCGCAGCTGGACACGGGAGCGGCACAGCACCCGCGGCGTGTTTCCGCCTGCCCGCACCTGCCGGGAGGACAGGAAGGTGGAGCTGGGCACGGTGCCCAGGCCGGAGCCACCGCGCCATGGCGGCCTGAGCCGCGCGGCACTTCCCTGGCCATGGAGCGCGGCCCCCCGGCCAACGGTGCCGGCGTGCGGTACAGCGCCCAGCTGCAGGTGAGGGCACACCTGGGCGCGGGGAGCTCCCAGACCACCTGCCAGCCTTTTGCTGAGCTGCCTCGTTCTCTGCTTGCTCTGATTCCTTCAAGCCTGGTGGGTTCAAGGTGGCTCTGGAACCCTCAGGAAGGGAGGGATTCCAGCTCACCTTCACCTTAGGTAAGGTCAGGAGAACCTGTTTGGGGGACGTTGCTGAGCTTAGCAGAGCAGGAAAAAAAAACAGCTTTGGGGAAGTGGAGATCTCCACCTGTCTGTGCCGGCTTTGGATCTCCTTTGGTGTTGATGCTGCCACTGCTCCAAGGGTTTTGGTTTCAGCTTAAGCTGAGGGCATTGGGGTTACAAGTAAAGGTAAACTCCGTGATGGTGAGCTGTGTGCAGAGCCTGGCTCTGGGTTGTTTAGCAACAGATCCAACTAAACCTGTTCAAGCGTTGAAAGGGCCAGTTCTAACTGAGGGCTGTGGGGCTTCATGAATTAACCGCTGCATTATCAGCGTGTTCTGAGACCTGAGCGAGTTTTGTGTGTAGATCTTCCTGACTGAGGGTGAGGCAGGGACGGCTGAGTTTGGGTTGCACCTCCAGAGCCTGTTCTGTGTTCCAGACACAGGGGTTTGGGTTAAAGCAGGACAGCAGCATTTCCCACCCCACCTGCAGGCTGTGTGGTGTCTGTCTCTAAGACCTGGCTTTAGTAGTTATTACCTCGCAGCAGTAAAGGAGCTGCTGGTTCTGGCACTCATCAAAAAGCTGGCCTGCAGCAAGAAATTTTCCCTTGCCTCCTGTCCCACTGTCCAGTGTGTGCCATGGCTGGGAGTGGGAAGGAGATGCTGTCACTTGAAGCAGTTCAGCTCAAGCTCCTTGTTCCTGGCCAGATCGGGGTGACACTTGTGGGACATGATCTTCCCTGCATGGCTTGTTCTTCTGGCAGAAGGTAGCTTTGTGCTCTTATTTGTCTTTATGCAGGACTGAGGGCTCAAGTGGCTCCCTTCCCTGGTTCTGGATCAGTTTTCCCCCTGTGCCAGTTCAAGAGGGGCTGATCTGATCCCAAACAGCTTTCCTGAAGACAGTACCTGCCCTCCTGGCAGGAAACAACCCAAGCAGTTTGTCCTCCGTGGACTGTTGTTGGACTTGGACCCTTACAAACAGAGTGGAGGAAATGAGTGGTTTTGCAATGTCTTGTGTCTCCTGTGCTGGTAAAGGAGCTGCCGTAGTTCTTGGGCTGAGAAGTTGCTGCTTTTCCTTAGAAAGGTGCAGAGTGTTTCCTTAGGGTGAGTGGCTGGCTGCTGCTCAGGCCAGTTTGGCTGCTGTTGATGCCAAAAGCAAACAGGGATATGGAAGACACAATGAGAAAAGGGCTGAGGCCAGGCCTTTGCTCAGCAAATGAAAGATCACTGTAAAATCCTTCAGGGAGCAGTAAGAATGTTTTGAGGGCCTGGCTGTGGGGAAGGTATCGGAGCAAGGTTCTCCCCTGGCCCAGGGTAGAATGTATTGTTTCCATCCAATGGCTGCCAGGGACAGACTGGGGATTAATGGCCTGCCATAGCCGGGCCGTGGGCTGGGGCAGGGAAGGAGCAGCCAACAGGGATGGGTTTGGCAGACAGAGACTTTCCTGATTGGAGGTGCTCATGTTTTCCTTGCTGTTGGCTTCAAACACTGGAGACTCGTGGTCCTGATCCACCTCAGAAGTATAGGAATGAGTGAAGTGTCACAAGGATTGTGGAGGTTGACGTCTGGGGCTCAGCTGCTTTGGTTAAGCTGCTGGAGGCAGTTCTGTTTTCCAGACAGTTCTGTCTGTACCAGGAAAAACGTACGAGTGATTTAAATGCGCTGTTTGCATCTGTGGCATCTTTCTCTGCTGCTCTTGGGACATCACTGTGTTGTAAGGAGGAATTTCATGGCTCATAGCTACACAGATCAGGGCTGTAGGGTACCTTTATTCCCAGCTTCTCCCCAAGAGTTGCTAATACTTAAGTTTAAAATTCTCTGCTACCACAGACACATAGAAGCATGGTAGCTTTTTCTGAGCTGCTGTGATTCAGGACAGAGCTGCACCCATCAGCCTGGATGGGGCAGCAAGCCAAGCCTGTGCTATCTCTGCAAACATGAACATGAGTTTCTTCTACAATAAACCTAAAGGAATTTAGTTTCTCGTATGACTCAGAGTGGTCACAAGACAATCAAATGCTGTGGAGAGTTAAGCTCAAATTTAGGGTGTGAAATAGGTGTGTGTGGCCTGTATCTTTCAGTATTGCACCTGCCCTCTGTGCCTGGAAGATACACAGTCTGGAGGACTCTGTCCTTGAGCTCTTGCCCCATATTCCTTTTTTAGTTTTGATGTCATAATTTGATAGCTTCATTGCCCTTAATACAGAACTGAAGATGAAAAATAATGCGCTGGCAAAGTTTCTTCAGTGCTTTGCTGCCCGTGGTGGTGCAACACAGCACAAATACACCTTACATAAGCTTTGCTCCCATGTGTGCTGTTTCCATGTATTTCTTTTTAAGAGTAAGAACAGAAGTGAGGAGATGGTTCTTATCAGATCTTTTTCCAGAGGAGTTGTTGGGGTTTGCTGCAAGAGTTGATGCAGAACTTGATTTAAGGGTGGTGTAGCTGTACTTGAGCTACTTGGGTGAAGTGAGTTTCACATGTTGTTTACATTTGGTTTACTTTTTCTGATGGAAAACAGGCTGTTTCCCCTTATGCCAGCACTGAGAGCTGGTGTTGGCTTTCAGGGTGATCCAGGAATTCTCAGCTTTTAAAAATATGACTTTTCCGGCTGTTTTTGCCACACAAGCCCACCCTGTTGGTCTCCTGAGCCCTGAAGTGGCTTGCTGGCTGTGTCCTGAGAGTGTGGCTGAGTCAACAGGTTTCATTCCTCTCCTTTCTCATGTGGTATTTGTTTTAGTTTTTATTGAACACCACCCGAGGCAGGTGTGGCTGGAAAAGGGGAGGTGGGAATTGCCTCTTGGATGCACAGGCTGGGATGCACAAGTTGTAATTACCCTTAAGAGTCTAACCATGCAGTCCAATGACTCTGCTTCATCTCCAACCTCCTTATGCCTCCTCCAGCCTGGCATTTCATGGGTTCCTTTTCTTGGTTGTGTACATTGGTATCTGACAGACATGTTTTTTTGCTGTGAGATTTGATTTGGTTGCACACTTGCTCTTACCTTGTATGATCTGGGAAGCTTTGGCCCTGAGCAGTCCTGTGGCAGACCATCAGAGTCTGGAGTTGGGAAAGTCAAAGGAAGTAGGTGAGTCTCATGTCTGGTGCTGGATGAACAAATTACATGGTGGTCATAAGGGACAGGTGAAACGAATGGCCAGGAGTCCAGTCCTTCTATGGGTTAGGGTCTTGTTAACAGGTGCAGAGATGGAGAGGAGATAGAGGGAGAGATGGAGCAGTTGTTTTGGAGGAGAGGGGAACAGTGAGGGGTTTGATGCCTGGGACACATCACCATGTTGATGGGACTGCCAAATAAGGCAGAAACCAGCCTCTGGCGTATGCTGATCCCAGAGGGACCCCTGCTTTGCACACATCATGCTGGAGGAGCCATACTCCATGGCATACCCCAGCCTTTCCATGATCCCCACTGCAGGAGGGTCCCTCTGCTTTCCTGTATGATCTACAGTGCAGAGCTGGTTCCCACCACCCCCATGTGCCAGTTGCATTTCCTGCTGACAGAATTAGTCACTTCTGCATCTGGTTTGTCCAGTTGAACAGAGCATTTACTGTCTAAAAATACATCGTGTGGCTTACAGAGGAGGAGTGGGAGGCCTACTCTTCCCGGGACTGAGCTTGGACCCTGCACAGAGGAGCAGGAGCCTTCCAAGCACTCAATAAATCCATCTATGTGCACTTCTTTTCCAAGTTTCTTTGTGGAGTCAGTACTCCAGGGGAAACTGAAGCATGAGAGAACTGGGGCAGTGCCTGTCTGAAACTTTCCATGGATTGGTTTTGCTGCCATGGCTGATGCTGTGACCAGATCCCTCTGACGCTGTGTGGGGAGCCTGGCTGTACCAGCAAGGACTGAATGAGGAGGAGCAGGAGGAAGTAACTGCTTCAGTGACTAAGGCAGAGAGAATATCAAGGGAGGTTTTCTGTTAATAATGTTTATTGGAGCAGTTTCCTCGAGAAGGGTGAGACAGTCAGAGCTTGAGTCACTTTGGGCTAGAGACGGTTTCTGGAGGAGCCATGGACAAGGTGAGAGCAGGATGTGTTCAGCTCCTCTCTACAGCTGCCACTGTTCAGAGCAAGCAAGGGAAATGTGCAGCAGCCATCAACTAAAGGAGATGAACATTCCAGTTTTCTTTTTCTTGATTTAACTGTGATCTTTGAGCCTGTCTTGCATGTGATTTTGTCTGGTTTCCATCTAGCTCAGAGGATGGTGACAAGGTATTTTTCTTCCCAAGTGTTGGGAGCGGAGGGGATATGGAGCACAGGGAATGAGAGGGGCAGAGGCTGAGCTGCACTCGTGGGGCACAGGCAAGTCTGGTCCTCACATCAAATGGGTGGTTTTTGTGCTGAGTGTGGGCAGGGAGGTTTCAGCCTCTTAGAGTTCGGGACACGGGGCCTCATCTGAGACCTTCTGCATGGCCTGATTCATCATTCCAGCAGTGCTTGGGGGATGCTTCAGATCCTTCACTGGGTATTGGGAAGAGTTTGCAGGAATGGCTGTTGCTTACCCAGGCTGTGATGGGTGAGTGCTCTTCACACAAGTGTCTGTGTTGGCTGAGGAACATAATGGCATCCATAAGGTATGGGAATGGGAGAGGACAAGAGCTGAAATACAACGCAGAGGGTGAGGAGGGAGGGAAACCTCTTTGGATTGGGTCTACTATCTGCCTGTAGTCACAGGGTAACTTCTGGCAAGTAACAGTGTCAGTGGCTGCATATGCACCTTGTACTGGAGGAAAAACAAAAGTAACCTTCCCAGAAGTCCCTGCACTCCTGTAATTTCTCCTGTGTTGCTGCTGGCTCAGCTTTGGAGCAAGAACAAACTGACAAAGGCATGCTGTAAACTCTCATAGGTTTAACATTTTTCATCCTTTTTCTTTTTTTTTTTTTCCAAGGAAGGCAGAAAAATTGCCTAAAGAAAGAGCAGATGGTGAGTTTTCCTGCCTAATTTCCTTGCTACCAGGAGCAGTGCATGTGCCTCTGTGCTGGAGGCAGAGGGGAGCTTTGTTTGTCTTCTGATTTAATCACAGAAATTATTTTCTCCCTGGGAGAGTTTTCTCTTCAAAGACACAATCTTTAGCTCAAAGGGAATGTTACAATGCATCAGCCACATTGTTATGCTGTGTTGTACAGCAGGAGCTCCTGCTTGCCTCTGAGCTTAATTTTTTTCTCACAGTTTGGTGAAACTGAAGCATGGGAATTCTGCAGAGGGCTGAAGGTCCCCGCAGCTGAAGGGTTTTCTTATGGAAAATTGGTTTTCTTTGCAGTTCTTCCTTGCTGGCTCCAGGAAGTCTGGGGAAACTGATAGATCATTTAAGCCCCTGAGATTGTCTTCTTGCCACAGGCTCCTGCAGATGTTAATAAAGAATTAAATACTTTGCTTTCTGCCAACAGCAGCAATGTCTTGGAAGTCCTGAGAAGGCTCAGCATTCTGAGCAGCCCTGTGGAGGGAGAGAGGATGTGTTTGCAAGTTTTGTGACCAGTTTCTTCTCTTTATCGGGTTTGGGGGGATTTATTACATGATTAGAAAACTGGTACGAGCCAGATGGATGTTTGGAAGACAGTGTGTCAAACTCCAGATAGTCTTGACTTTGAAGAGTTTCTTGATTTAGGATATCTCTATGTATTTAAGCTTTATTTTGTGTGTCATCTGTTTCAAAGTTTCCTTGGGTTATATCTTCAGTTTTTTCCTGTATGATCAGAAGGCAAACAGGATTCGGAGAATTTCCCATGGGATTGTCCTCTGCAGCCCTGCTAGGTCTGTTTATTTTGGAAGTGGGTGGATTTTGGGGATGGAAACAGTTCTTTCTGCCTAGCCTTAGGCAGTAAAACTCAAAAATGAATGAAGGCTCCTTCTCCAAACTGCCAAATTATAAACTGGGAGGATTCTGAGAGCAGCTGGTGTGAAAACTGGGGAGTCACTCTGGTCTTGGTGGTCTTCTGGTGTTTGCAGAAGATTGAAGTTACAGAGTCTCCGACAAAAACTCGGAGTAAGGTGCCTGCCACTTCCCTTTCTGTTGTGAAGGGCCCCGGGCAAATACCACACTGAGGAGAGACTGCAGTAGGGTGTGGAGGGTGGGAGGAGAGCACAGGCGTTGGGTGAGGAAAAGGGCAAAAGAAGTGGGGGAATGGTTCAAGTGTGAGCTGGGCTTTTCTGCCAGGTGAGGCTGAGGAAAGATAAGATGAAGCACCTACTGGAAGTTCAGTGAGGAAGTGCAGTGAGGATGGCTTGTTCCTTATGTCTGCACAGCAGGCTCAGAGGTCCCTCTGTTAGCAGGATTCTCTTTGCCAGTTGTTTTTCATAGAATCCCAGAGTCGTTTGGGTTGGAAGGGACCTTAAAGCCCATCCAGTGCAAACCGTGCCACGGGCAAGGACATCTTCCACTATCCCAGGGTGCTCCAAGGCCCATCCAACCTGGCTTGAACACTGCCAGGGATAAGGCAGCCACAGCTTCTCTGGGCAACCTGTGCCAAGGCCTCGCTACCCTCACAGGGAAGAATTTCTTTCCAGTATCCCATCTAACCCTGCTATCTTTCATTTCAAAGCCATTCCCCCATGTCCTATCAAGCCATATCCCACTTGTCTGTATTTTTCCTGAATTTAGGGACTTGTGACATTTGCATCAAATTAACCACAGCTATTGGAGTGGGTTTGTGTGAGCCCTGGGCAGTGAGAGGACAGACAGAGTCTGACCCTGTGTTTGTGGAGACAGTGTTACCCTTCTGGAGCACAGGGCATGTGGAAATGCCACAGATTTGTGCGAGTTGGCACTTCGTGCTGTGGTGTCCGTGCTGAGGTTCCAGAGCCCAGGAAGCCACTGAATGCCTGCTAAGGAGAAAATGGGAAGGTGGTGAGCAGAAAGGTGAGGGATCCTCCTGCTTTGAGCCTTTGCAGCAGGTACAGTGCCCTTCCTGTCCAAGGGAGGCACAGATTGGAAGCAGATGTGGTGAGCTCTGCCTACATGACTGCCAGTGCTGGGAGGAGAGGAAGTGCCAGGGTAGGTGTGGATCCAGGCCCCCACGATGTCCAACAGTACTAAGGATGTTGTGTGGGATCCTCTGAAAACATCTGGGTCTGCAGCTGTTCCAACCCTCCCTGGGTCAGAGGTGCAGATACATGAGCAGGGCAAGGATGGAGGAACAGAACAGAAGGTGAGAGAAAGTGAAACCCTGGGGCACCAATGGTTTTACAGCTGATACAAAGGTCGATGCTTCAGCACATCTTCCACTTCCTCACCCAGCCCATTATGGGTTAGTTATGACAGCAAGAGCTGTGTCATTCCTCATTCCTCTCTTCCACGTCTTGTCCCAAGAGCATGGCTCCTCATGGGCTGTGGGGATGTTTTGTGGGTTCATCTTAATTTTTTGGTTTATTTCTTTTAACAAATGTTTAAGCTGCATGGGAGATTCTAAGCAGAAACACAAGTGTGCTGGTGGCCCAGGAGCCATGACAGAAAGCTGTGAAAATGTAATGGAAGGAAGCAGCTTGATCTCTTCTTTTAAGGAAATGCTATTTATAGCATGCTGTGCCCCATGGCTCTTGGTGACACACCTGCACACAGCAAGCACTTTGTGGGGGTGAATGTTTCTCTTCAGTTTCATCTGCTGAGGCAGATCACAGGATCACAGGATCACAGGATTTCTAGGTTGGAAGAGACCTTCAAGATCATCGAGTCCAACCATGTTCTTACACCTCAACTAGATCATGGCATCAGGTGCCACATCCAGTCTTTTTTTAAACACATCCAGGGATGGTGACTCCACCACCTCCCTGAGCAGACCATTACAGTACTTTATCACTCTTACTGTGAAAATTTTTTTCCTAATATCCAGCCTATATCTCCTTTGATGCAGCTTGAGACTGTGTCCTCTTGTTCTGTCCGTTGTTGCTTGGAGAAAGAGACCAACCCCCAGCTGACCACAGCCACCCTTCAGGAAGTTGTAGAGAGTGATAAGGTCACCTCTGAGTCTCCTCTTCTCCAGGCTAAACAACCCCAGCTCCCTCAGTCGTTCTTCATATGGCTTGTGCTCCAAGCCCCTCACCAGCCTTGTCGCTCTCCTCTGGACGCGCTCAAGCATCTCAACGTCCTTCCTAAACTGAGGGGCCCAGAACTGAACACAGTACTCAAGTTGTGGCCTCACCAGTGCTGAGTACAGGGGAAGAATGACCTCCCTGTTCCTGCTGGCCACACTATTCCTGATACTGGCCAGGATGCCATTGGCCTTTTTGGCCACCAGGGCACACTGCTGGCTCATGTTCAGCCGGCTGTCAACCAGAACCCCCAGGTCCCTTTCTGCCAGGGCACTGTCCAGCCACACCGTCCCCAGCCTATAATGTTGCAGGGGATTGTTGTGGCCAAAGTGTAGGACTCTGCACTTGGACTTATTAAACTTCATCCTATTGGACTCTGCCCATCCATCCAAACGGATCTTGGAGCTTGTGGGCTTATGGCTTGCTGTGGTCACGGGAGAGTGTGTGGACTTGCCTCTGAGTTTGCTTGAGCTCATAACCTCATATTAGGCCCAAAAAGGAATTAGGTGTGCAGGGGTAAATGCACTGCAACACAGGTGTGTGCAGACAAGCAAAGAAGAAACCTTCAGGGTTTGTCCTGCTGTGGCTGTGGAGCTGCCGATGCTGAGGTTTGCCCTCAGTGCTGCCACATTCCTTGTCCCCAAACCTGCTTCAGGGTTGCTCTGTGGCTTGACCTCCCCAAGCCAGGCTTTGGGAACAGCCTTCCCACTTTCTTCCCTCCTCTCCCAGGACATGAACAACTTGTCCTTTCTTCCCTCCTCTCCCAGGACATGAACAACCTGGACGAAGGGGTGGAGTTCCTCCCTGCCATGAACTCCAAGAAGATGGAGAAACGTGGCCCAAAGCGGCAGGTGGTCGTCACTGTCCTGATCATTGTTTTTCTGCTTGTCTCCCTCACCACTGGCCTCCTGTTTTGGCACTTCAAATGTGAGTGTGACATCTGGTGGGTGGTGAAATATAGGGTGACACCCTGGGAACATATCCATCCACATGGAAAAGCTTTGTTACCCGGTGTTGCTCACATGTGCTCTCTCAAGCTCTGGAGACACCATTTCCACCTCCCTGCCCCAAGTGCTGTCACTGGGGATCTGCTGTGACACCAGTCCCAGCCCTGACTGCCCTTTCTGACCCTGAGCTGTTCTCTTCCAGATAGGACCACACCTGTCCAGAAGGTTTTCAATGGCCACTTGCGGGTTCTGAACTGGGAATTCCTGGATGCCTATGAGAACTCTAGCTCTCCAGAGTTCAGTATGCTGGCCAAGAAGGTGAAGAGCACGGTAAGAGGTTTCTTGCCTCCCTTATTCTGCAAGCAAGGATTTTTTTCTCTTGCCCCATGGCCATGGGGATATGCCATGTAAGATTCCTTGGAGCTTCCCCTGCTTGCTGTGATACACTGGCTGGGAGCAGGGACCTTCCTTGGAGCTGGATCTTGACATCCCAGCTCCAGCCCAGTGCCATGGCATCTCCCTGTGCCATAGGAGCTGCCAGGGCACGTCCCAGAATCACTGGATGAGTCAGGGCCAGGAACTGAGCCAGAAGGGTGTCTGAAGGAGGCTGAGGCTGTGGCTGGTCTTGCCTCTTCCCTCAGACTTGGGGATTCGCTTGCCCTAGGGAAGAGTGGGGTGAGCAGGGTCAGAACAGGCTGTGATGGGCAGCTCTGGGCTCTTCGGAGGCTCTCAACTCTCCTTCTTTCTTTCTGTGGCTCTGCAGATTCCTGCACCCAGGGATGCCAGGTCTGTGCCCTGGTTTTTCTTCACAGGCTTGAAGCTCTGTCTGTCTTTAGCCTTTCCCTTTTCCTCACTTCTAGACATGCTGAACACCCCTTTTTAACCTTTTCAGGTGGAGGAGATCTACAAGAATCATGCTGATATTGGTCCTTACCACAAAGAGACAGTAATCACTGCCTTCAGGTGAGTGTTAGGCACTGCCTGAACCCCATCCAGGATGCTGGGATATCACACCAGCCATTTACCCTCCTTCCCAGGATGCTGGGATGGAAGCACCCTGAGTGACACAGGAAAAAATTAGCAGTAGAAATTGACCTGAAAATATATGTTGTTTTATGCCAGATGTCTTGGGAAAATCAAGGTGTGGTGCAGTGAACTGCAGTGGGTGGTGTCTGGCAGCAGTGAGAGAGACTCCCTGGGCTGGCAGGGGTCTTTGCTGTTTGCTTAACTTGTCATTGAAACTCTCCCTTCCCTGTGGCCAGGCTCCAAAAATGGCTCATCAAGTAGTCTGGCCACTTCTTCTAGTGGTATTTGAGTCCTCCCATGTCTGTCCTTGCCCTCACCCTGCAATTGCCCTTTCCACAGTGAAGGCAGTGTCATTGCCTACTACTGGTCAGAATTCCTTGTGCCCAAATACCGGGAAGAGAGCCTGGACAGGGCGATGGCTGACAAGCAGAGCCTGGTGCAGAAGTGGAATGCCCGCCTGAGAAACCCCATGCTGAAGGTGGAGTCAGTCATCGCTTTCCGTGAGTATTGGTTCTGCTGTCCCTGGGCCTCTACATGCAACCGGGTGGGATCTTTCTCTGGAAGGAGAAGGTGCTGGTCACAGCTCTCCCATGGGAAAGACAGCCCTGAGGGTGGTTGTAAGGACCTGGATGTCACAGCTTAATGGGATGTACAGCCTGAAGGAGGCTGCACGGATCTGCTCCCCTTTGCTGGAATGCTCTGTCTTCTCTGAGCCCAGGGAAGAGGGACAGGGATGAGTCCTCCCTTTGCAGAGGAAAAGTTTGCTCCGTCAGCTGCCAGAGGCCAGGCAGGAGCAGCCTCCCCTGCCAGTTTGCAGGAAGAGACTCCATAAGCTAGGCCAGATCAATGACGGTCCGAGGAACAACCTCGGCTTTGTGCCCAGGGATTTCCCATTGCCCAAAGTTTGATGCCAGCTCTGTTTTTTCCTGCAGCTGTCGACCCCAGCATAGCTCATTCTGCCCGGGACAGTAAGTACAGTCCTTCTTCCATCTCAGTGGTCTCTTTGGGGTGGTGTTTCTCTTGCAGGATGGGGAAGGGTCTGGAGAGAGGTGCTCTGCATGCAAGGCAGACCCCAGTGTGTTCCTTGGAGCTGGTTTGGGGTTGGACAGACTGTGGCACAGGCCTTGCTGTTATCCAGGAAGAGACATCTGCCCTGTGATAGCCTGCAGGAATTATTCCCTGCATCCCAGGGAAAGGCAGGGCAAGGCTTGTTTGCCTTGTTAACTGTTCCCTACTCTCTGGGCAGACAGCTGCATGTTCTCCCTTCATGCCAAGGAAGGGGAGGTCACCAGTTTCACCACACCGGGCTTCCCCGACAGCCCATACCCCAACAATGCCCTCTGCTACTGGGCATTGAGGGCAGATGCCGGCTCAAGCATCAGTCTCACCTTCAAAACCCTGGAGCTGGAGCCATGCAGAGATGACAGTGACTACATCAAGGTGTACAACTCTCTGAGCCCCGTGGAGCCCCACGCCTTGGTTAGGTGAGTGTTCTTGTATGGCACCAAGTCCAGGGTAATCCTGAGATGTGCTGCTGCTGCCCCTGCTCAGAGCTGAGCTGTGCTGCTTGAGGCTCCCTGTGCAGCAGTGCCTTATGAATTCTGTCCTTTGCTTCCTAGGCTTTGTGGGAATTATGCCCCATCCTACAACCTGACCTTCCTGTCCTCCCAGAACGTCATGCTAGTCACACTAGTTACCAACAAGGAGGGGCGATTCCCTGGCTTTAAGGCTGAGTTCTTCCAGCTCCCAAAGATGAAAGGTGAGCAGAGGCCTTGGCCTGTTTCCCCATCTCTCCCTGCCATGGGCAGCTGAACAAGGAGGTGGCTGTGGCTGCGGTCAGTTTGTCAGGGATGTTTCCAGGGCTGGAGCACCTGGAAGCAGGTCACCTCTTGGTGCTTGCCTTGCCTACGGTGTTCTTGGCTGTGGTAAAAATGTCCCCTGAGGAGGCAAAAATGAGAATTATGTTGGCTTAGACATGCAGATGGATGTGTACAGGAAGCACGTAATAGATTTCCTGGGTTCTCTCAAGCCTTGGAGCAGAGCTGCTCTCTCCAGAGAGTGACTTAACCTTGTTAGAGACTGTTGCCTCTGCCTCCAATGACAGCCATCTGAGACTTGGAAAAACCACATCTAAATCTCTGACTTGTTATTACCCTCCTACTTTTGTTTAGCCTGCGGTGGGACCCTGAAGGGAGACAGCGGCACCTTCACAACTCCCTATTACCCAGCACACTACCCCCCAGACATGGACTGTGTCTGGAACATTGAGGTGAGATAGGCCCTGTCTTTCTCTTATCAAGTCTGTCCAGTGACCCTTATTGTACAGGACATGGTGCAAGGGAGCTTGCAGCAGCTGGGGCCCAGAGGCTCCAAGTCTGGCATGACTGAGGGAGCCTTTAGGAACTGGGGGCAAAGGCAGAAGGGGTTGCAAGAGGCCTGAACCCCACAGGAGCCCATGAAAAATCCTGTAACTTCACACAAGAAGCATGAGAGCGTGGGCTTTGGGACAGGCCCGTTACTGGCT
Source organism: Nicator chloris (assembly GCA_013400495.1). NCBI lineage: Eukaryota > Metazoa > Chordata > Aves > Passeriformes > Pycnonotidae > Nicator > Nicator chloris. The sequence continues at coordinate 19,323 of WAAE01008031.1, forward strand.
GTTGACCAGAGGTCTGGCTTCCACCCCTCTGTATGCTTGTTCCACTGGGGATTCTGGGGCCAAGGTGACTCAGTAACTTCTGCGAAGTTGTTTCTTTTCCTGTTGGAAAACTGACCTCCCCTTTCCAGTTATCTTCTGTCCTTCCCCCGAGCACAACCCTCTTCCTGTGAAACTATTCCTTCTTCCTTGCTCCAGAAAGCAACATCCTGCTGACTGTGCTTCCTTTTGCAGGTTCCCTCTATAAAGAATGTGAAGGTGCGTTTCAACATGTTCTTTGTGCTGGAGCCCGGGATCCCAGTCAGCTCCTGCACCAAGGACTATGTGCAGATAAATGGCACAAGGTGGGTGTTGGCTGGCTGAACGCATGGAACACATGAACCCATGGTTACACAGAACCTGGTGCTTTCCTTAATCTGTTGTTGGGAGCAAGTGTGCTGGTCCTGTCAGCGCTGGGAGGAGGCAGAAGGATGCTCAGGACTGCCCCATGATGAGTGGGGAGCCCCACACTTGGTTTTGTGGTGTGCTGCAGCTGAACCCCCACCAGATGCTGTGGAGCATCACAGCACACAGCTCATGTGTGGGAAGGCAGGAACATCTGAGGTAGGTTTGCTTGAATGAGCAGCTCTCCATTCTCAGGGCACTTGTATCCTGTGATGCATTTCCTGATGCATTCCCCAGTGTGATATAAGCTGGGCCAAACAGAAAGCTTGGTACCTCTTTTTATCTTTTTATCTTTAGCCACAGGCAGGTGGCTAACCTTGTTGCACAATGTTTTGGACAAGTGAGCTGAACCTGCCTCAGAGAGAGGGTTTCAAAGTCAGCACCTGCCTCTGCAGTGCTGTTCATGTACATGATCCCACCCACCTGTGGTGAGATGGGATCCTGCACTAGTCTAGTGTATCTGAGATCAGACACATCATAGGACAGACAGAGATGTGGAAGAACTTGTTGCCGGTCATTCCTAAGGTCACAAGTTGGTGTTTACAACTGGCCCAGACCTTCTGTCAGCAGCAGCAGAATTTGAACCCTGAGGCCCAGCAGTCTGTGCTAGCATTAGACCTGCTCCCTGCTCTCCTGCCCCCTCAGCTCCTGGGGTGTAGAGGGAGATCAGGGATAGAAGGAGGTTTTCTTGGTGCTGACCTCCAGCCCTTTGACTTCCCTTGCTCTCTCCCTGCAGGTACTGTGGGGAGCGCTCCCAGTTTGTGGTGGCCAGTACCACCAACAAAATCGAGCTCCGGTTCCACTCAGACCAGTCCTACACAGACACGGGCTTCTCTGCAGAGTTCCTGTCCTACGACTCCAGTGACCGTGAGTTGAAACCCTGGGGCTGGGGTGGGGAAAGTGATTTCCCTGAGATCTGGAGCTGTCCCTCCTCTGTTCTTACATTGCCCCGTATACTGGGAAGCAATCTTTTCCAGGGGGATAGCAGTATGCTTTGCTTCCCTGCAAACCTGGTCCTCCTCCTGTGTTCTGCTGTAAGCAGGCATAGGGAACTCTGCGGAAGGGATGTAGAGGGGACACCAAGAGGGCTCATGTGTGATTTTGTTCCTTTCCCCCTCTCAGCCTGCCCTGGCAAGTTCTCTTGCAATACCGGCCGCTGCATTGACAGGAGTATGCGCTGTGATGGGTGGCTGGACTGCGTGGACGGCAGTGATGAGAGGTCCTGCAGTAAGTACAGCCTTTGTTTCCCTTTGGCACAGCATGGGAAAGGCCATGTTGCCCCAGGGGGGTCAGGCTTGTTCTGGGTAATGTGACTCAGTGCTGGCTAGAACGAGCACTGCCACCTTCCTCCAGGCTGGAGTGAGACTTGGTGTGCAATTTGGGATCCCTTCTCAGCATAGGAGCTGTGGGTTCCTGTTAATCCAGCCCTCTCCCAGTGGCATCACCCTCTCTTTCCAGTTCCTCCCAGCTGGCAATGTGTTTTTCTGTGTAATTTTGCTGGTTGTGGGTTTGGCTGAGCTGAATGGTGTGGAAGGACACATTTCATTACCCAATGGGGCAGGCTTTGCAGAGCTCGTCTGGAAAACCTGTGGGACATACAGGAGTTGTTTCTTTGTGCAACAAGTTTTCCTCTTGGATTAGCAGAGCTGTCCTATAGTTAATGTTACTGTCCAGGGTTTGCAGTTTATTAGAGAGGTTGGAATGCCCTGGTTTGGGAGGGCAGTTTCCTGGGGAAAAGTGTGCTGCTGGCCCATGATCCTGGTTTCTCAGGTGCTTTCCCACTGCTTGCAGCAATTGCTTTGCTTCAGTATTGCCTCTAGCTGTCCTGCTGTTGTGATGTCAGCTTAAGCCTCCACCTCCTCAGACACGACAACTCCAAAAGGCTTTGTTCTCCAGAAAAGTGGAAATACTGTGGATATACTGTGTCGTGTATTTATGTACATGTGCATGGTCCCGAGCTGATTGCTGGGGTTCCCAAGTGCTTGCACACCCACTGGGAGAGCTGCCATGGTGGGTGGGTTGCTGGTGACTCCAAAGGTACCTTTTCAGGCCTCTCCCCTAATTTCTAGCATTGGAACAGCCTGTCCAGGGGAGTCACCATCCCTGGAGGTGTCTGGGGAATGACTGGACATGGCACTCAGTGCTCTGGTCTGGTTGACAAGGTGATGATTGGTCTCGGGTTGGACTTGATGGTATTGGAGGTCTTTTCCAACCTAAATGATTATGTGATTCTTAATCTGCTCTTCCAGCCTGTACCGAACAGCAGTTCAGGTGCCAGAATGGTTGGTGCAAGCCGAGGTTCTGGGTCTGTGACAACGTGAACGACTGCGGCGACAACAGCGATGAGCTACAGTGTAGTGAGTGACTCACCCCGCAGCAACAAAGGGCTGAGGGCTCGAGCAGCACACAGGGGCCAGTGGGGGTGTTGGAAGCTCGTGGGATGGAGGGAAGCAAGTGCTGTGCTGGAAATAAGCAGGCAAAAAAACCTAGGCATGGTGCAGGCTCACCTGGTACAGGTGAATGAGTGCTTAGAGGAAAGAAGGATGAGCAGAGGTGTAGGAATAGAAAGGGCTGCATAACTGAGTGGTGGTGTGCAGTTTGGAGAAGAGATTGGAGACACAGTATGTTGGACCTGCAGAGGCTTTACTTGTCTCGGTGTGCTGAGATGCTGCAGGATTCATGCCCAGCTCTCAGGAGCTGCTCTCTGTCCCCAGGCTGTGCAGCTGACAGCTTCAAGTGCGACAATGGGAAGTGCGTCCCCAGCACACAGAAATGTGATGGCAAGGACGACTGTGGGGACGGGAGTGATGAGGGCAGCTGCAGCACAGGTGAGGGTGACTGCCATCAAATGCAGCCTCTGATGGAATTCCTTGGGTCTGGGCACCCTCGTGTGTGTGTTTGCATGGGGTGGAAATGCCTAGGGGTGAGCAGAAGAGGTGAAGGTGACATGACCTCCCTGGAACCGGGACTAACCCCTGTGCCTCCATCCTGCCTGCAGCGGGCCAAACCACAGTGCCCTGCAAGGAGTACACATACAAGTGCCGCAGTGGACGCTGCATCGGCAAACAGAATCCTGAGTGCGACGGGGAGCAGGACTGTGAGGACCACTCTGACGAGGATAATTGCAGTGAGTGCCTGAGGAATGGGGGAGACATAGGATTCTGTGCAGGAGCTTGATCTGGAAATATCCAAGTCATGTTCTTAAGTGGTCTGTGGAGTGTCTTCTGTTCGGGAGGGCTTTGATAGCTTATCTCCCCTTTACAGAGTTGGCCAGTAAATGTTGTAGCTAATTTAGCATCTGTGCAGACAGCATCAGCCCTTCCTGACATGGGTACACAGCGCAATTGTGCTGTCAGATGTCTTGGAGGAACAGAGGGGATGCGTGGGATGGGAACAGGAGAAACCAAGCACCCCTTCTCCTTCTCTGCCCTAGACTGTGGGCTCCGCTCCTACGTCAGGAAGTCGCGGATCGTCGGTGGGCAGAATTCGGATGTGGGAGAATGGCCGTGGCAGGTCAGCCTGCATGTCAAGGGCCAGGGCCACATCTGTGGGGCTTCGCTGGTGTCAGCGAGCTGGTTGGTGTCAGCAGCACACTGCTTCCTGCCACTGCAAGGCATCAGGTACCAGCCTCACATCCCTGTGCTTCCAGATATTTCACAGAGTCATAGAATAAGCTGAGTTGGAAGAAACCCTTAAGGATCACCGAGTCCGGCTCCTGGCCCAGCACAGCACCATCCCCAAGAGTCACACCGTGTGCCCAAGAGTATTGTCTGAATGCATCTTGATCTCGGTCAAGCTTGCTGCTGTGACCACTGCCCTGGGGAGTCTGTTCCAGTACCTGACCACCCTCTGGGGAGAAGAGTCTTTTCCTAATATCCAACTTAAACCTGCCCTGATACAACTTCAGGCTATTCCCTCTGGTCCTGTCACTCAGCACCACAGAACAGATATCAGAGTCTGCCCCTCTTCTCTCCCTCACAAGGAAGTTGTAACTGCAATGAGGTCTTCCCTGAACAGACCATGTGCCCTCAGCTGCTCCTTATATGGCTTCCCCTCAAGGCTCTTCACCATCTTCATTGCCCTTTGGAAGCTCTCTAATAGTTTAATATTATTCTTATATTGTGGTGACCAAAACCACACACAATATTCCAACACCAACTCTGAGAGGTGTTCCTCAAGGGAACTGTTTTAAGGCAGTGAGTGGTGCTGTCTCCAAGATGAGGTCTCACCCTGTGTTTCATGGCCCCCATGCAGGTACTCAGACCCCAGCCTATGGACAGCCTATTTGGGGCTGACCGACCAAGGTGACCGCAGTGGCCCCAGTGTGCAAACACGCAAAATCAAGCGCATCATCTCCCACCCCTTCTTCAATGACTACACCTACGACTATGACATTGCTGTGCTGGAGCTGCAGAGTCCCGTCACCTTCACAGCTGTTGTCCAGCCTATCTGCCTGCCTGATGCCACCCACAACTTCCCTGTGGGCAAGGACCTGTGGGTGACCGGATGGGGAGCGACTGCAGAAGGAGGTGAGTGCTGGCATGTTATTTGGGGCTGCATTGATGTATTTTAAACAGATTGCCAAGAGAAGCTATGGCTGCCACATCCCTGGAAGCATTCCAGGCCATGTTGGACAGGACTTGGAGCTACCTGGTCTAGTGGAAAGTGTCCCTACCCGTGGCAGGGGGTGGACTGAGATCGGCTTTAGCTCTCTTCAAATTCAAACCATTCTGGGATTCTACAAGTCTATGATTTCTGTGTTTCTTGAGGGAAAAAACGGGGAGCTGCTTAAAAACATGTTTTTTTACTTAAGCTACTCCTCCATCTTGGCAGGCACGGGAGCCTCCATCCTGCAGAAGGCAGAGATCCGGCTCATCAACCAGACTGTGTGTAACCAGCTCCTGACAGACCAGCTAACACCACGCATGATGTGTGTGGGGATCCTGACCGGTGGTGTGGATGCCTGCCAGGTAAGGCAGCACCTGGATTTAGTGCTGGTTATTAGGCAGGGAGACTGGCCTTTGCTCAGCCCTGCTCATTCTGGTACTTCCACTTATATTTACATTTTTAACATAAAAGAAATTTATGGGAATCCTCCTGGATTCAGACAATGGACAGATTACAGTGGGCACCAGCAGCAAGTTGTGTCGATGCATGACTAAGACTTAAAAACTACAGCCCAAAACCACAGGATTTAGATTCCATCTCAGCAGGTAGGACATACATCCGTACCCCAACTTCTGGCTGTTACTCAGTCTTAGCAAGCCAGGCTCCTTGACTGCTATTTTACAGCTCTTTGTTCTGCCACTGTGGCTCTTATTGCTCTGCTTAAATATTTGTTTCAGGGAATGGCCAAAAAATTGTAATGACAGCTGACTTAGATGGGGATTTACTGATTGATTATTTCTTGCTCAGTTCTTGTGATTGACTTGAACACTGTGCACGAGGGTGATCTGTGGGGTTGGTGCTTATGCTCCTGTGTGGTTCTGTGCAGGGAGACTCTGGGGGGCCCCTGGTCAGTGTGGAGCCCAGCAGTCGGATGTTCCTGGCCGGCGTGGTGAGCTGGGGTGATGGCTGTGCCCAGAGGAACAAACCTGGGGTGTACAGCCGGCTCACGAGCCTGCGAGACTGGATCCAGGAGCACACAGGCCTCTAGGGATGGATCCCTTCATGGACACCTCTTGGACAGCACTGGCTAGAGACACTTGGCAGTGCCAGCCATGCACAGCCTCTACTGTGAACTTCAGCCCTCCCTCTACCTCACTGCGAGTGCCTGGGACTCCATGTGCAACCAGAGCTGGTGGTCTGGTTTAGCCCTTAGTCTTAGAAATCCATGTTTGGAGAAGTTTCCCTTGCAGGGTAAGCTAGTGCAGCTCCATGAACAATTTGAATGAGCCATCATTCAAGATTACATATAGTAATAAACTTCTAAAAAAAATCAAATTAAAAGAAAATACAAACACTTTGTGTTTAGAGGCAAACTTTATTGGACAAGTTCAAAAACAAGGTTTCAGTGTATATTCTGTCATGCATTTGCTTTCGAACAGCCATCCGTACCCCTTTCTCTGGTGTTCAGCCATAGGGGGGTTGAAGGGAGGTCTTACTATAGTTTGGGGGGGTCCCTTTTGGGCTCCCTCTCTTGTCCCACACTATGGTCTCCTCCTTCTGTCCTCTGTTCAACTCTGCTTCTGGCATGGCCAGGTCCAGGGCTGGGGCCCTGAGAGAGAGATGTTGGGCTGAAGCACCATTACTCACCCCGAGGGAAGCCACAGGCAGAGCTGCTGGCACACATAGAGACCCAGAGCCATTGGCATCACCGCATTGTGCCTTAACATCACACTGAGCTGAGCTGATGCAGTGTCTGCTGAGCCCCAGATGCCTGAAGTCACTGTGAAGAGCACAAGAGTTGCACTGAATTCTTCTTGGGCTGCTCCCCACAAGGACAACACCAGTCAGCTGTGCACACCAGCCTTACACCTATCTTCCTTTTGTAAAGAAAAATGGGACTTGTGAATGTGCTGATTTTCTTCCTTTATCCTCTGTAATCTGTTCCTGCCCCAGCAAAGCACACTCCAGCTGAGTTAGTCCCTTCCTCACCTGTAAATACATTGTTTTGTAAAACTCTCAGAACTGAGAGGCTGCAATAAACTGGGATATTTTCTACTACTATGGCTGTGTGGTTCTTCCTGAGCTTCTGTGCAAGTGTTCCTGAAACAGAAACCTGCAGCACAGACTGCCAGTGCTAAGGGGGAAGCTGAGCCTTTCCCAGTAAAATGCTTCACTGCTATGCATAGCAGCTCCACTGCAGTGGACAGACATGCAGAGTCTGGGGAGAAATCTTCAAAAGAAACAGCTGTAAGGGCTCATAGGAGCATGGTTTGTGCCTCAGCCCTCTCTGCAGAGTTAAGGAACTTTCCGAGATCTGTGCTTACACAGTGCTACAGTAACACAAAAAAAAAGCATTTACTGTGGTCATTCTCTTGCCCAAGGAGCATCAGCAGCATTTTTGCAGCACTGAGCAATTAAAAGTACAAATTTTTTCATTCTAATATCCCACAGTTTGGAGTTAAGCTCCCCAGACACATGGCCCGCAAAAGCTTCCCTAAACATGAGTTGTTATGGATGATAGTCCCCAGAAGGTAGCTAGGATAACACAGGATGCAAAAGGATGAAACTGTTCATGAGAAGAGCCCAGCAGCTGGGCCCCAGCACCTGCACTCAGGGGAACAGCAGTGGGCTGTTCCATTGTCTGAACACCAGATCTAGTGTCTGCTCTCTCTCCCTTGTGCCCACATGCAGTTTGGGGATCCTGCCACAACCAGCAGGATCATGGCCAAGCAAGAAGAGGGCAGGAGATGATTTTCCAAGTCAAAGTGCAAACCCTGTGCAACCAAATCCACAGAGAAGTGTGTTCAGACAGCTTTTGATTTACTGAGCAGTGTCACCTACCACAGCACCCTTCTTCCCACAAAAGCCCTATTCCACAGCCACTTCCCTATGTCTGAGTACAAAGAGAGAAACAGCCCATGAAATGGCCACCAAAGGTTCACCTTGCCACCAGGCCATCAGGAACATGTGAAACCTCAGTTCCTGCTCGTTCATATGGATTACAAATGAATAAATAAAAATGCAAGAAATAAAGACAAACCCCAGGTCTCTGAGCTCCAGCCCCACTAGATGTCCCTCTTGGCCAAGGCATAAGGACTCCTGAAACAGCATTGCCAGGAAGGAGGTTTGGGAAGTGGGAAGGGACAGGCTGCAAATATCAGATCCCTCTGCTTAAGTCCAGAGGAAAGGGAGCCAACAGGAGAAAGAAAGTATGAGTGGGCAGGGAAGGGAAACAAGGGTAGGCAAGATGGAGAACTGAGCCAGGCAGCTCAGAGTAACTGGCCTTGCTTGTAGGGGGGCCAGGTGGGGTTCTGTGGGGGAACAGCAGCTCTGAATCAGCCTGAAAAGTTCCAACCCTTACAAAAAGCTTCAAGAGTTTGCTGAGACCCACCAGTCGACTTGAGTTTTATTCCCTCATCAGTCTATCAGCAGCTCCCTGGATTTTCCCCCTGTGCCTCAGCACTCAGGCATCAGAGAAAGCTCCTTTACTTGTTTCATGTGAAAAGAAACCCCTTGTCAGACCCCAAAAGCTGCATTTCATGTTGATGCAGCACATTTCTGACAACTCAGGATTCTGGCAAGACAAACCAGCCCCAGTTTGTGCTCAGTTTTGGTCAGGGCAAAATATCACTGAACTGGGAATGGGAAACTCAAGGGTCCCATCAAATGATGGCAATAGCAGGGGTTTGTCTAATCTAGCAAGAGCTCAGGCTTGTCCCCCTGCACAAAATACAAGGGGCTGATGTTTTTCACACACACACAGAATCACTAGGTTGGAAGAGACTTTCAAAATCATCGAGTCCAACCCAGGCCTAACACCTCAATTAGATCATGGCACTGAGTGCCACATCCAGTCTTTTTTTAAACTTTGTCTCATTGCACCCATCTTCTTAGAAACTGTGAGAAAAGTGAAGAGAACAGGGGGCCAAATAAACTCATCAGGGGCAACTCAGCCTGAGAACACAAAGAACAGGGTCAGGGAAGAGGGAGCCAAGATTGTTACATGCACTGGAATACTTGGATGGAAGGAAAGGCTGCATTCCCTTAAAGTGAACCCAGGCAAGGCTGCCTGGAGGTCAGCTCCCAAGTGGGAACAGCTGACTTATTGGAGGCAAGCCATGAGAAAAGCACGTCTCCAGGAGGAATTACAGATGATGGATCAAAGGAAAACATCCCACATGATTGCTTGGAGGGCCTTTCACACCCCCTAGCTGGGGCAGCCCAGCTGCTCCCATGGGCGTGGACAGCGTCAAGTCCAGGCTGGGGGACTGCCCCTGCACCCTGAGCTACACAGACCATCCTGCTTCACCCTTCTCTTTTTGATGCCATAGGCTACTCCAGGCAGCTCCACACCCACAGCAGTCTTGGGTGCCTAAAAGGTCCTGTTGACATAAAAGAGGTTTGGCTCTCTTCCTGCTTGGCTAATCCCCGCTTCCCTGCCTCCTGGCCTTCTTGGCTGACCCCAGGCATCGATTCTCACTGTGAGTCCCTAGTTCCCCCACTCTCTTGTGGCCCTTACACCAGCAGATCTCCTTAGTGCTTCCAAGACCAGCCCTCACTACCATCGTGGATTGTGTTGTCCTCACATCCATCAGCAGGTCTTGCTCACTTCTGCAGCTGAGCACAGCAAGGTTTAGGGGAGCCCTCATTTCCTTATCCAGCACAGGCCCCTAGCCAGTCCAGTGGGGATGGAGATCCTCCATGTTGCATGAGAAATGCTAAAGAGGGGAAAAAAATACCTCTACAGGAATTGGTGATTGAGAGACGGGGACATCCTGTTCTGATCAGAAGCCAAATTTATTAAAATGTTTATAAAAGGTTTTTCTTGTATGGCACTTATATTGGGTTCTATTTTTGGTAACAATTTCTCATTGGTTATACATTCTTTATTACATCGGTTACTTGGTTGACAGGACCCTTCATTTCCACACCTGGAGAGGCACCCAGCATGCTAGCTCAGCAAACACCCCAGGGTGTGCCTGATAAGGGTGACCTCCGATGCTCTAAAGAGCTCCGTAGGGTGTGCAGACTGGATGGGCTGCAGACTGGTCTCCAGGGCAGAAGGTCTCGAGGGCAGAGGTGTCCAGCTGCGTCGAACGGCGTGAGGCAAGAACTGAAGGACGAGACTCTGTCTGCTGAGTTCCCAAGGGTGAAATTTATTTCCCTCATCCAAGGAAGAGAAAGCAGGAACAGAGTCAAGGGAGAGGACCCGAACTGAGATACAGTGTTGCTCTCGGGCTGAATCTGGGAGGAGTCCCAGGACTCAGCCTGCGCAAGGCATTTTAAAAGGGGGTGGAGAAAAGGGGAGTACAGAAAGTAAAACCAATCAGGGGATTACAAAGGTGGAGTCAATAACATAACTGACATACATCAAACGAATAAGGAAACAACAGAGGCGTGGCTAGCTCACATCATCCAATCACTGACTGAAGAACAGAGAACTTTCTTGAACAAGGGGATGGGTCCTGACTAGCCTGACACACGAGGAGGAGGGGTTGAAGGAAGTTTCCAGACTCGAGAGCAGGGACTTAACAGAGATTGATGGGGCAAGGGGAAGGATTTACAACCTGAGGGACAGTTACCTGGGGGAGGAGTATAACGGGGCATACCAACTGCAAGATGGGGTTTTGGGCTAAACCATTAACAGGAATTAAACTAAAATCACACACTACCACACTTGGTAATCATGACAAAGTTTCACAACATGTTTCTTGGTCACTTTTACCCCAGGGAGCTTTTATGTCTCTCCCATGGTTTCTGCTCAATCAGGCCTAAGATATCAGGCTCCTTTATCAGTTCCATTATACTGTCTGTTTCATTCCCCATATCTCTCCCTTCCTGTTCAACCAGAAATACACGCTTAAGTGACTTGTCTACTAAATTTTTCACACACTGTAAAATACCAGGAATAGCCATAACAATGCCTAATATAATGCCTAATACATATAAGCCTATTTTAACTAAATTTCTTATCCATTCACTAAGTCTTAGACTGATTTTTCCCAGAATAATTAAACCTTATACAAAGATCCATTTTCACCAAGCCCAGATGTTCTAACGCTTGAGGCTCAAGAAGCACCAGGGAAAAATAAAGGGTCCATTGAAGAACAATTCAAAAAGTTGAAAACATAGAGGACTTTCTTCAGTTTCTCAGCAGGGGTGCCATCTCCAGCTCCCCTCTTCCTGTTGAACCTAAGAGACGCTTGAGGGAGTCATTGATCCACCCAAACTGCTTTTCTGTTTTCCAGGTTAGTTTTAAAGTGTCACGCACTTCAATGACCCCCACTAAAAATCTGATTGAATTCTAAAACCCCACTGGGAGAGAACATCCCTCTTTTTTATCTAGTGATTATTTACTGTTACTTTTTGACTGTTGCTGTTTTGTTTATTAGTGAACTTTTTTTTTTCATGTATATCTAATTCCATTTGTGTCTCCTTATTGGTGAAAAGGGAGTGGTTAAAACTAAAAGGAGAGGTCACTAATTTTGGAGTATCCTCCTCTTAAATTGTCTTAAGACAAATTTAGGGCCCAACTAAAGGGGCACGAGAGAGAAAGTGAAAAGAGAACAATTTTGACCAAAACAATTTGTGTATTGGGTACAGAATTCCCTGGTCACCATGCTGCTTTGTCTAATCATGGGGCTGTGGCACCTAAGCTTGTATGCTTCTCTGTATATACGGGACAACTTGCCCATGATGGTGATCTTTTTTGGATCAAGGATGTGATAAATCGGGCTGAGGCCTATATTAAGAAAAGCAGTTCTTTATTTAAAGGCGGGGAGGGGACCCCTCTAGGTGCGTCTGCACCACGCCGCTCGAAGGAGGAGGCAGTGTCGATCCTGTCCGCATAGTGCACAATGCAGCCAGGGTTGGGGCTTCCAGCCTTGCGGGGACTGCAGGAAGGCGATGGTGGCTCGATGGTCTAGGTGTAGCCCGCTGGCGGAGGACCCTGGAACTTAGAGTGAGGTTACAGGATAGGGGAGTGGAGAGACATTACTTGTGCCATTACATTAGTACTTTTGGAATGGTTTAATTCGTCTTCAGATGTTGCTTGTAGAGCACTCTTTCGTGTGGCTGTTGTAATTCAGGTGAGTCTAGTCCTCATTTACATATTCTAGCTTCTGCTCCAATCCAGCTTTAGCTCTCCTCTTAGACTCCTGACACTGTCTCAAGGATGACGTGTGAAGCTGCGACTTCTGCAGTGGGACAGAGCACACACAGCCCGATGGACCCCACAACCCCTCTAACTTAACAAGGTAAGCGATTAACTTGGGTTTACAGGTAATTAACAATAATTAACAATGACAATGAGAGGGTTTCTAGAACTAGTAACACAATTTTCAACTTCAATTCATAACGAAGGACACAAACCAAGATTGCTTGGTTGATACATTCTGCAGAGCTTATGCAAAGATAACATTGGAGACAATGAGGATTATTTGAGATGTGTATGCCTTGTTGTTTGCATGTCCTGGTCTCAGCTGCTATTTCTAAGGGTTTGTTAATAATTGCACACAGCCTGTTGGGGGAACAGGAGAGGATGATTTTTCCCAACCTTTCCCCTCCTTCAGGCTGACATGTTAGAAATAAGTTCCATGTTAGAAATTCCTTCCTCCCTTCTCTGTGTAATTAAAATGTTATGCTGTGTTATTGTAAGTGTAAATGTTGTAACTTACCTGTACAGTGTTAAGTTCATATAAATGGAGGCCGGGGAGCCTGTGTTTGTCTCCTGCAGATGATGTCATCAAGCCATGCCCGGAGTCTCTGCTCAGCCGTCCCTGCTAGGAGGAGGAGCCACGTCAGACGCATGCAAATCAAATCTAAGACCTATGGGATTGCGACTCCAGAAACAACAAAACCTCACCTAACAGAAGAAATAAGACAGCTACCTACCACTGGATAACATCGTTAGAAGGGCACTTATGGAGGGCTGCTAGCCCTGCATTAGTGCCCTTGAAGCCTCTCCATAACTTCTAGGTAATGCTCCCAGCAGGAACCCCTCCCTAGACCACGAGCCATCGGCCTTCTTGGGTTTCCCATGAGGCTGGAAGGACAAGCCTGTCTCAGCGTGAGCAAGAGACAACTCTGCATGACCTCCTCCTCCTGGCGGCCTCGACCCTGGGCTGGCTCCCTTTGGACGGGTCCCATCCCCCTGATCCAAATAAAAGAGCTGATTAAATAAAGGCTTCAGCCTGGCTCCATTTTCTTACAGACACACCGCCTTTTGAGAAGCTTAACTTTCCTCTGGATGTTAAAGACACCATATTCTTGTTGCTTGTTCTGCTGTGTCTCCTCTGTATGGCCTACAGCACATTTATAATGAGGGCTGAGATTTCTAGGGAGGCTGCCCAGAGATCTGCCCCAGGGGTGGAAAATCCTGAGTGGCATAGAATGTGGGATGAAATAGGTCAGATTTTGAAGAAATACTCTGCCCCAATAGTTAGGAAATTCCCCCCCGAACAAATACAGGTTGCAGCTAAGGTAGCAGAATATTTGAAGGAAAATCACAGTGGCACTTCCAGAGAGAAGCAGCTCATTGCCTTGTGCTGGGCCCTGGCTAATGCTTTGTGCATACCTCTCTGGTACCATACAGCCAAAGGGGAAGGAGAACAAGGCAACAAACACCACAATCACTCAGGCTGCAGTTGAACCAGACAGGCAGCCAAAGCCAATAGCAGTCGCTTGTGTTCAAAGAAGAAAATACAAGACCAAATCCGTTTGCCTGGTAGATGACAATGGGGTGTAAGGACCCTGACAGCCAGCTGCAAAATCAGAACAGTAAATAATCACAGAACCCTTCTTCTTAGAAAGTCTCTGCAATCTGAGGAAAGACTTCACCCAATGAACAGACCAGTTCAGGCTGAGCTGGTTGATCGGAGTCTGGGACACTGCAGGTGATGGTACAATTTTGAATGGTACTGAAGCGAGGCACTTGGGATCTCTGTCGCATGATGCAGGTGTTGACCAGGACATCGCAAGGAAGCCAGAACCTCTTGGCCTCTGGACAAGACTCTTAACAATTGTGAAGGAGAGATACCCTTGCTGACAAGAGCTCCAGGTGAAGCAAGGCCCTTGTAAAACCGTGGAGCAAGAATCCAATGCCTGAGAGAACTGGCTGTGCTAGAGGCCATTTTTCAAATAATGACCAACCCACTAAAAGTCCAGACCTTGTAAAATGTATAACTCTCATGTGGTTAAAACTGGCAGGACTTGGGCCACAAGTGTACTTCTACTTCCTAGCAACGCTGCAATGGGATGTGGAAAATAAGACAATGGGTGCTGTGACAAGAAGCCTCTGGACATATGAAGATAGTCTCCATGTCCCGACAGGAGCCCAAGTCTCGGCTGGGGAAACAGACTCAACTGAGAGTATGCAAAAACTGAAGGAGATAATTGAAGAGACCCATCAGAAACTCAGGAAGAAGCTTAAAGAGGACCTTCTCCAAATTTTGTCAGTACAGACCAGGGTCCTTGTTATCAGGAGCAGGCATCCCCCAGAGAGGGAGAGGGGATACATCCAACAAAGTGACCTGTGGTTCCCCCTGCATGAGCATGGGGAAGGCACAAGAAGATGGAAATGGGAAGGAAAACCCACCTCTGTCCCAGCAGCATGAGTGCATAAGCTAAAGGAGGAAACTACTAACGAGGAATTCTGCAAGAGTGAATGTAACTCCAGTTTCCCATGACCAACTGCTAGGCATACCAGAAGGGACGATGATATGTCTGATCCTCTTGAAGGGACCTCCAGAATGTATGCCCAGGGGAGGGAACAATGGTCAGAACTAGAGGATGTAGAAGTAGAGGCCAGGGAAAATCAGGTCTATTGGATAGTATGGAGCTAATGGCCTGGCACAGCAAAACCACAAAAATACAAAGCTTTGGTTTAGTATTGGACACTAGCATACAAAGTACTTTGATGCCATGAGGATCTTTGGGGGCAGAACCTGTTTACATAGTTGGGGTGATGCAGGAGACTGAATGTTATAATTTATGGCTTAAATATCTTCATTAAGGACTTTTACCTATTATAGCCAAATTGTATTACAAAAGCTGCAGAGAAGACTACCACACCCTGAATAGGCCTTCTGACTGAGGTGGTGGCCACCTGGGATGTCACGTTTGCCTGTGTCCTAGGACAGATGAAGCTGGACAAGATGGGTGGGTGTCTTGGTTCCCTGTGGTCACCCTCCCCGAGCATCATGGCACCACCCCAACAGAAC
Source organism: Nicator chloris (assembly GCA_013400495.1). Taxonomy (NCBI): domain Eukaryota; kingdom Metazoa; phylum Chordata; class Aves; order Passeriformes; family Pycnonotidae; genus Nicator; species Nicator chloris. The sequence continues at coordinate 34,592 of WAAE01008031.1, forward strand.
TCCTCGTAGTGTGCCCTGATCTGCCAGGAGTGGAGAGAACTAGCAGAGAGGTACAGGATCATGCTGGGTCCAGGCCAAGGATCACCCCTGCGAATCTCTCCCAGGGTGGAAATTGCTTAGGATCTGCTTTAGCTGAGTAATTTTTTTGAATCTTTTGAAGAGGGAAAGTAAAAAAATGGAAAATGTGAGTCTTCCCCACAGTTTTCACATTTCTGTCAGAGACTGGATTAGAACAACATGTCTGGAGACATCTTGCACTTATAATGCCAGTGTCTGTGTCTGGTGGGAGGGCAGGCTAGGCTTTGCGTAGGTGAAGCAGTGCCCTGTCCCGCCCCCAGCCCCCAGCCAGGCTGTCAATCATAGCACCCAGGGGGCAGTGCTAACCTGCCTTCTGATTGGCCGAGTGACCACAGTCCCACCTGGGGCAGGGGTCCACAAAGGCCCAAAGGCTTAAAACAGACTGACCACAAGGTAGCCAGCATGTGGACCCTGCCTTGTCTGGGACTCTGGGGGGAACCCAGGAGCTGGTAGCTATATGTGTGCTTTGCTGTACCTTTTCTCTCAGTGTCTCTCTGTCTGTCTCCTTCTAATCCTCTTTTCATGGAACTTTTTGGGTAAATGCTAAATAAATGCTGAGTAATGGTATGATAACTGGTTTTGTGTTGAATTTGTTGTTGTATTTACACTTGTTTCTGTTGTTGTGTTGACAAACGACATAAACTTAACTTTTCTAAAGGCTGAATAACTCACTTTATTAAACAAATAAACTACTTTTATAGGGTTCTGACACAGCTGGACATGATTGGTTTATTGTTTATCACTTTATTATTATGATTATCTAATTAGAAACAGCACTTTTAGGTAAACAAGTTTTAGGTGCAGGATTATTTACATTTTTTCATTTAGTTTTCCCACAGTATGTTTTGAGAAAAACTTATCTCTTCAACAGGCCTTGCTGTTGCCTGAGAAAACTAGCAGCAGCTTAGGAGGCTAAAATGAGACCCACATACACCTTTGCCAAAGTTTCCTTGATTTTCTATATTTTTGCCTTTTGTGTGATTTCTCAGCTCTTGAGAATAGCTGGTGGGTATTTCTCCTTTGCACCAGCTGGAGTAAAGGAACCTTGCGTTCAACCCCTGGATTCAAGGGTCTAGGATGTAACACTTAGCTCCACTGTTTTGTCTTCTTCCTGGGCAGGGTGTTCTTGTCCCAGGTCTTGGGACCTTTTCTATGGTCCACAAGCAAATCAACAGCGTAGAAGGGATATATGGAGTCCAAAGACCCGTGTTCCAGCTAGACATAGACATGTCCTGTCTAGGGGAGCTGGTGTTCCCAGCTGTGATGATCTCTGGTGAGAAGGGATCCAGCTCCACATTTGGGGTGACTGTGTGCCCTCTGCTCTTTGAAGGAGGGAAGAATTGCCTCTCAAGTTGGAGGACAGCCTGAGTTGCCCCCAGACCAAACATGTCTTTCTGGCATTTTGCCATGAATCTCACATGAAAAATTGCTTACCAGTGGCAGTGAAATGCTCTCCTCTTTGCAGGTGACATCAGAGATTACTGATGGCTGTCCCAGACCGATTCCCTTCCGCTCGATGTGATGAGGGGCTGTGTGGAGGAGACCATTCTCTTGTACTCCTTCCAGCTGAGGGACAGCCAGTGTCTCGCCTTCGCCATTGAAAACACTGGCATCCTGTCCTGCCAGAACAATGTCCTGTGCATGCAGTTCCACTGCAGCTGCATTGCAGGACTGGAGAGTTGGGACATCTGGGTGGCTCTGCTGCTCACGCTGAGCTGAAATCTGGGGACATTGAGGAGAGTGCTGGAGAGTGCCCAGAGAAGGGCAGAGAGAGTGGGAAAGGGTCTGAGGAGCATCTGTGGGGGCTGAACCCGAAGAAAAAGAGGCTTGGGGTTGTTCTAAATGATGCAAACCCCTGGCGGGAATGAGTAAATAAAATTTAATTTGAACCCATTAAAATTACAAAGCAAAGGGGGAACAGCGCTGGGAGTGTAGTGAGACTCTTTCTGCTCATATCACCAGAGGCTCAGGCTGACAAAATGGCATCTCTGCCTTTTGTATGCCTGAGATTGCATTAGTCCTATTCATATTTATGAGCAGTTCTAATATGTCCTTCTGGTACCTCCCACAGTCCATGGCATCATCCTTTTATGCAAACTTGACTCCTCCCAAGGCCTGTCAATCAGTCCTTCCCTGCCTTTCATGGGTGGAGGCCTTCTCATCTCTCCATTGGTGGTGCGATGTTACCCTGCCAGGCATCCCAGCAACAAGTGTCCCCCACGCCCTGCTGCCTCTTACAAGGGGCAAATATACGCCCTCCCCCCCATGTTTTTACAGCCCTGTCAGCCAGAGCTGCCAGGCAGTAACCACAGAAGGGGAGGGGAGGATTGAAGGGAGAGCAGAAAAGGGTTCAAAACTATATTGTAACAAAAAAGTACCTGCCAAAAGAACTGTAAACCCCAACAAAACTTCTCCCCACCATACTCAACTATTCCTCATTTGTATGAGCCAATCCGCACACCTTATTCATAACACCTTTTGCAAATGGTTGGGCAGCATTTTATATAATGGGGCAAGGTGCAACGAAATCCTAAAAACTGCATAGTCTGTTGCACATCACCAGGGAAAAGGGTTATAAACTCCAAGCCCAAAGCCTCATCCAATTACTTATATGGGTCAAACAATTTTGTCCCTGGTATCCATCAGATGATTTCTATGATCTTACTCATTGGCAAAAGGTCGGTGAAAGTTTACAAACCCGCCAAATTTCTCATCACTATGTCCACCCTGATGATATTATTACTTGGTGTGTGGTATACTTGGCTTTGCAACATTTTAAGGAAGCACATAGCATCCTTGTGGATGCTCCACCTGCATTGCCGTCAGATACTGCTGTTTTTGTTAATGAAACATCACCTGAGGATCATGATCCGGAGAAAAAGGATCCATTTGATCCTGGTCCTATCGATTCTGGACAGGAACCAGATCTATATCCTCTTTTAGCCCCAGTACTGCTATGGATGCAGTGGCTCCTAGCTCAGGAGAACTACTACAAACAGCATGCAAAAAGGCTGCAGCAAATACTTTACCTATTCCACCACCATCTTATACCTCGTCCTATTCCTCTAGGGACTATGATAAGGAAAGAATACCACCTACAAGACCTGAGCAAAAAAGGTTTATACAGAAATGCCAGAGGCAAGCACTGGACAAGGGCAATATTGAATTTTTTCAAGCAATGCCTGTTGTATACCATAATCAAAACCCACATCACGAACAATTTTCATATGAGATGGTAAAGGAACTGAGGAGATCAGTGAAAGAAACTGGTTTACATTCCTCCTTTACTATGAGTTTATTGGATGCATTTGCAGAAGGACATACTATGTTACCAGTGGATTGGAAATCTCTTTCCAAGACAATTCTAACAGGACAACAATACTCTTCCTGGTGGAGGGAATTTGTAGATTTGGCTCAAATTCAGGCATTAAATAATGGTAATAAACAACCACCCATTAATATCATTGCATTACAGCTCTCTGGCACAGATGCATATGCTACTGGTTGGGCTCATTTAAGACTCCCCCCCAAAGCAGATCCCAAAATGGGATCAGTCTACTGTTATTGCCATGAGGGCACTACGAAAGGTACCTGATACAAAAAGGTTGGAGTCTGCCTGCTGGGAGGCAAGGGCCTTTACTGATCGATTAGAATCCGCTGTTAGACAGCAAATTGATATGCAGGGTGCAGCTGATGCTGTCTTAAAATCTCTTGCTTATGAAAATGCTAACAATGACTGTGAAAAAGCCTTGGACCTGATTTGTAATTGTGCTGATGTTTAAAATTCTGATTATATCAAGGTATGCACTAATATCAGCTTGGAACAATTTAAAGCAGAACTGATTGCTACTGCAATAGCCCAACAGCTGCAAGTGGCCAGAGCAGCTAAGTGCTTTGAATGCAGAGGACTAGGATGTATCAGGAAGCAATGTCCAAAGGGACAAAAAGGCAATATAAGGCTCAGTAATGCTTGTCCTCACTGCCAAAACAAGTTTCAATTGAGCAATCAATGCTGGTCTAAATTTGACAAACACAGCAACCTGCTGCATATAAGTAAAGCCTTATAAAATAAGGGCCTTGTTACCCTTTTGAAATCATGGCTCAGGCATTCTGCTTCAGCTAAGCAGAAGAGGATTATGGGAAAGTGACTCAGCTGAATTAGAGGTGGAAAAACAAGTTATATAACCACTACATGTTCACATTGTGGTGTATGGTGGTTGGTTGAATTATGTTTGTTAGGATTTAAAAATATGTAACGAAAAAAAGCCTAACTACTTAAAAGAGGCCTGGTTTTTGCAATAAAGCAGCTCTCCTTTGCATCTGCCTGGGGACTCCCCGTTGCTTTGCTTTGTACAGCAACCTTCTCCCACAGCAGGGAAGCTCAACAAGGGGCATATTTGAGTGGGGTCCTGTTGAATTGAGGGGCAGCAGACTCCATCTGACGCAAAAACAAGCACAAGCCTTGCAAGGAGCACCCCCGGGAGTGCTGGTCTGGACGTGGCCATCAGTGCTACCACAACCCTGAATGATACCTCATTTCACCTTCTGCCCACCTCTGTGTGTGGGCCGCTGCCTTTTCAAACACATGCTTTACTCCTGGGACACTCCTCTACCACCCGCACAGGACTATTTATATTACCAGGAATCATTAATTGTTGTGGGCTTCCCTGCTTCCGGGGTCTAGCCAGGCTAGCTCTAGACCCCGACAATGGACCAAAGGCAAAAGGCAGAGACACTCCTTCTTCTTGCTCCTTCTTCTTGGGACATGGTCCCACAGCTTTATTGTGGAACCCAACTCCAGGAGAGTAAAGAGGAAGTTGGTCAGTTCATGAGGGGTTTTAAGCCCTAGAAAAAGGGGGAGGCGAGGGGGAGAGGAACCACAACCAATGGGAGCTGACCCAGGGGAGGAGGGGGCATGGGGAGGGATCAAAGTAGGGAATACCACATACCAGAAGAGAGGTGTAAATATAATAAACTATTTTTTTGTGCACATAATAACAAATATAACAAACCACCCCATGTAATATAATAACAAAGAGAAATGAACTATTTAGTGCAATACAACACTTAATGCTGACTATAAAGGGGAAATTAAAATCGTGGCTTGGACACCCAATCCTCCCTGTATTGTGGCACAGGGGAGCAGACTGGCACAATTAATACCACTGCCAGCAATTCCCTTTTCAGCTCCAATCTTACAGCAACAAGATGCTGGAGGATTTGGCAGCACAGGCACCGCACAAATATTTTGGTTGAAAGTCATAGATTCTATTTGACAAGTGAGTAATGGTTGTTGTACCCCTATGACTTTTACCCCTTTGGTCGACACTGGGGTAGATGACTCCATCATATCCCAAAAGGACTGGCCTTCAGAGTGGCCCCTTGCCCCCTCAACTGTGATCATAGCAGGCGTTGGAGGTCAGCAGATTGCCTGGCAGTCCACATGGAAGCTGAAAATCATCATCCCAAAGGGCAAGACTACCACCTCGTGACCAGCCACTCTGTGGGGGCAGAACCTGATGAGGCACTTGATCATTTCAACGTATTTTTGATAGGAGCCACTGATGAAAAGCCACGTCTTGAACTGATTTGGCTTTCAAATAGGCTGATCTAGTTAAACCAATGATCCCTGAAAAATGAGTGGGTTCAGCACGGCCAGGTCCTTTTGCGCGTACCGTAATTCCTTCCACCAGGCCCTGGAACACACCTATTTTTGTTATCCCTAAGATATAGGGATACTGGAGGTTTTTACAGAATCTCAGGTCAATCAACGCAGTCATTTCACCTATGAGGGCATTTGCAGCCAGGAATACTTAACCCCACCATGATTCCAGAACACTGGGAATTAGTGATAATTGACTTAAAAGACTGTTCTTTTACAATTCCTTTGCATCCTGATGATGCACCTAAATTTGCCTTTTCTTTACCTTCTGTCGATCATGAGACCCCCATGGAACAATAGCACTGAATTGTCCTACCACAGGGTATGAGTTTGAATTAATCCTGAAAGGAATTTCCTATCAGGAAAGGGAATGAAAACTTGCAATTTCAATGAGGATTAATTTTGCAAGCTTCAGTCCCTTTCCCTGCACTTCTTGTCATCCCATTCACTTTTATTGTTTTCACTTGTTTTCTGAATTTATCCTTTCTTTTTTTTTTACATTTCATTTCTTCAAATTCTTCTCCTGTCTCTTTATTCACAATTCTTCCCTGATTTCAGGATTGAATTGGAGTAATTTTGGCAAGTTTTGGTCCTTTTCACTGCCCCTTATTTCATCTCAGTCCATTTGGTTGTAATCACTCCATTTCCAAATCTTCTCATTTTTTCAATTGCATTTTATTTGATCATATCTCTTTTCCAGAGCATTTGTTAGACTTTGTTCTCTGATTTCAAGATTTCATTCCCTTTCCTGTGAGGAAGAATTTCCACTCCTGTGGCCAGGAATGGGCTTCTGCCTGCTAAAATTACGAACGGCGCAGGGTTTCTCCCAGATCAAATCTGCCACAGGCTGGAACCCTTGCTGCCATTGCAGTGCCCAATGTCTCCTCCAAACTGACATCAGAAACCTGGAGGGGGTTGTTATGGATAAAAGCCAAAACCAGCCAAATTAGAAAAATGAAAAATAGAATTTATTGATTACAAAATTTTAAAAGGAAAAAGCACACGGTCAGCGGACAAAGTACCAAGCCCCGGGATTTTGGCACTGGTGAACAGAGCAGCCCTCTCTCTCGCCTTCTCTCTGTCACGAATTGGATGTGCCAGCACCCCGATATTTATACCCGAAAATCACCCTCAGGCTAGAGTTTGCAATAGGAACAAAAAGTCTCTTTTTGGTGTAGATGTATTCTATAGTCGTCGATTTCTGTTCTCCGGTCCTCCTGAAAGGATTGAATATTGTCCTCCTTTCCACTGAATAGGTTTTCCGGGGATGATGATGTCCCGATTCATTTTCAGATGGGAGTCAGGGTGGGGGCTGACGAGCTTAATCCTTATCAGACGATAACGATCGAGCGTTAAGCACCGGTCGTCAGCCACGACTTCTTCCCGTAACTCTATTGTTCCTTGGACCACAGCTGTTCGAAACTGAACAAGGTTTCTAGGCTCCCCACTGGAATTTGCCTTTTCTCGTAAATGAGCCTGAACAAAACTATGAGCTTTAGAAAATATTAGTTATATACAATAAAGGAGACTTGGCATGAATTAATACTTATACTCATAACAGGGTGAATTTTGTTTCCCATGGAAAAGGGCCACCCTTCGTGTCCAGAGGCCTGTGGCTGGGAGTGAGCTTCTGCCTGCTAAAATTACAAACAGGGCAGGATTTCTCCCAGAGCAAAGCTGCCAAAACCTAGGACTGTGTCTGCCCTTGGAGTGCCAAGGGCAGCTCCTCCAAGCACCTCTCCAAACTGACATCAGGAACCTTGGGAGGTGAGTTTTGTTTCCCATTGAAAAGAGCTAACATTCATGTCCAGGGCCCTGAGTCTGGTAGTGGGCTTCTGCCTCCTATAATTATGAACGGTGTAGCATTTCTTCCAAACCAAACCTGCCACAAGTTAGAACTCTGGCTGCCCTTGGAGTGCCTAAACGCTTCCTCCAAACTGACATCATGAACCTGTGGGAGGGAGTTTTATTTCCCATGGGAAAGGGCCACCGTTCATATCCAGGGGCCAGTGGCCAGGACTAAGCTTCTGACTCCTAAATTTACAAACATTGCATGATTTCTCCCAGTGAAAGCTATCAAAAACTTGGATTCTGGCTACCCTTGGAATGCCAAACGCCTCCTCCAAAGTGACATCGCGAACCTGAGAGGTTGAGTTTTGTTTCCCACAAAAAAGGGCCACCGTTTGTGTCCAGGGGTCTGTTGCCAGGAGGAGGCTTCTGCCTCCTAAATGAAATTAAATCACAGGATTTCTCCCAGACAAAAGCTGCCAAAACCTAGGACTCTGGCTGCTGTTGGAGTACGAAACATCTCCTCCAAACTGAAATCAGGAACCTGGGGGGGTGAGTTTTGTTTCCCTTGGAAAAGGGGCACCGTTCGAAGCTGTAATTTGCTCGGTGGTATTCAAGCAGAGAAGAACCCTGCAAAGAGCACAGCAATATGGTGGGGCTTTACATGCTGTAAAAGAAAGAGGACTGCCCCTTGAATATGGTGCAAATACAAATTTTAGAGGCAAGCTTGATGTCTAGGCTCAGTTCTCTACACGAGATGTAGCCGAGAAGCTTTCCATTTAGATTCAGACAAGAAAGGCAGCATGAATTTATATGTAGCATTTAGAAGGAAAGCTCATGGCCCAGGCATGTGTCAGCAGAATCAATGCTTTAGGAGCGCTTTGCTTCCAGCACAGTGTTCTGTGCATGAAGTAGACCATGATTTGCTTCTGGGAGAATGAAAGCATGACAAGTTGCAAAAAGCGAAGAATGAATCTGCAGAGCACCAGGCTGGTATGTGCAGCCTACTGGGTGCAAGACATGCGTAAATACCACTGGCCTGCCAGCCGAATTCATGGTAACATTTGTAAGGAGGCAGTTCTATGAGAGCTACCTGTGCTGCTACCTTTTCCTCATCCTGCACTCTATGGAAACAACTGCACTAACCTTGTAGGCTCCGAGATCCAAACAACACAATGGTAGATGCAACAGAAGAAAGATAAAGTGCACATGTGAGTTTGATGTGGTTTATGTGAGGCAAGGGCTGTGGCAGCCCCTAAGGCTACCACAAATCACACTGCTCTCCCACGGAGAGACTGCAGCATGTGAGCTGTCTTGAGATCACTGGTTTAACTCCCTGGGAAGTCTCCCTAAGAGAAATCCCTAAGAGAATTCCCTTGAGTTAGGGTGAGAAAAATGGTGCACCCCCATGGGGCCTTGCAAACCTATGTAGATTGTTCTTCCCCGGTTGGTTATTCCAAGTGTCTGTTACTTTGTTTCCTCTTCTTATTGGCCCAAGTTCTTATCCCTGCCCCCAGAAGCTTGTATAAATGTAGCTCCCTTTGAGCTCTTGGGGTTCTTCGGACCCAGGGAGCCCTCCAATAAAGAAGACCCTCCAGTAAAGAAGAACCCACCTCGTGTCGTGCTTCCCCTATGTCACCTTCCCTGGAGTGCAGCTGCCTTGGCAGCTGCTCACAAGTTGCTGGTCACTCTCCCCTCCACCTGAGAGTGTGCCTGTGCGCCTGGTATACAGGGTGCCCTTTTAAGGGCGCTTCTGCCAGGGACTGCCGTGGCACCTTGAAGACCACCAGACGGCAGCAAAGGGCCATGTAACCTCTGCACTGGCTTTTACTTCTATAGACTTTATTGATAAGCACAGCTGCTGGACGTTTGCTACGAGGATGTGACAGTGAAAACACTGACAGCAGGTCTATCTAGAAATGAAGATTCAGAGCCACAGTGCATTGTGTGCAACTTAAATGCTGCTAAGAGAAGGAGGTGCGTTAAGAACATCTTCTGTCCTGGCATTTACATCTGTGTGATTTCTTGCTGCCTGGACTCAGCAACAGGGATAGTGATTAAACTGCAGATATTGGGTTTCACAGGGAAGGGGGTAGAGCAGCAAATGCCTTCTGTCCTTCTCAATTTCGCTTATTTATGAAACAAACTCGTACTTTCTATTTGGCCAGACGGTGGTGGCAAACCAGGGATGTATTTAATGGATGCAAACCTGTGTTTTCAGCTTTGGGGGCATGTGTGCTTGTACTTGGAGGCACCACAGGAAGGGAAGCTCATGTTATCCTGGGAAAGGATGGGATGAGGCTCTTGGAGCCCATCAGGGCATCCTGGGCAGGAGCCCCAGGGCAGTCCTGCAGGTGCTGGATGGAGCAGGAGCTGGCATAGATCTGCACAGGCTTCACATGTGCTGGTGAGGAACTAATATAAACCAAAATAAACCAAATGCTAAGCCAAGAAAAAAGGCTGCTCCCATCCCCACTGGGTACCGTGACTGTGCAGGAGTTGGGGCAGTAGAACCAGGATTACATTTCAGAAAGTGGCTCAGCTCTACCACCCCGCTGTATTTCAGCTGCTCTTCAACCTTAGTGGTAGCACGGGGCAGCATTTTCAAATAATTCTGCATTTCAGAGAGGAGGTTTTCTTGCTCCTGCAAAGATACAAACCTGCCAACAGTTCCAGGACTATTGGAACTATGTGAGATTTCTTTCTCCTTTTTGCTTCCAACAAAAGCAAAGGTAGGTCTCTCCTTTTCTGAGTGACTTTTGTGCAAATCTTTGCATAACTTCAGTACACTTATGAGAGGGGAAATGGTTTTGAGCCAACTGAATTAATTGCAAATTGATTTAATGGGTTCAGCCACTGAATCTGAGTAACCAGGGTTTTTAATAACTGAGATACTTTTCAGTGTAAGCAATAAATGCCAGGGATAGAACTGTATTATAGGCAACAGAGACTATGACTGAGCTTTGGATAATCAAGATTCTACTTTGTACCATGTATACTTTGGCAGCAGCTGATTCCTGTAGGAATAAGAAAGTAAGAACATGTGCAAACTGCAGTGTGAAAAACGAAGTTCACTTTCCTGGTAAAATTTAAAAAAAGTTTAATAAAAAGACAATAAGAGACAGAAAACAAGCAAAGGGTTAATACGGCCGGGTGTCTTGGCACTGAGCCAAGAGCACGCCTGAAATCTCTCAGGGATCCTTTAAATACTTTTTCTGTTCCATCTGCCTGTTGCATATGCATAGGGTGTGATGCATATTCCTCTTTTTCCAAGAACAGTTTTGCATGGCCACTCCTTGGGTCTGCCTTTTTAGAGCAGGCTGTTCCTTGGCTGTAGTTTCCTTATCCCTTCCAGTTTGGGCTGTGTCCGTGCTTTCTTCACACGGCAGGTGCTGATCATTGGGCACATCAGTAGCAGGGTCCTCTTCACATGTTCATTGGAAGTTATCCCAACCAAACAGACAGTTCAATTACAAGCATAACTATACATCAGCTATCCCACTACAGTGTCTAAGTAAAGAAGAAAACTATACAGCAGAGTCATTCTGACACTACACATTTAACATTCATCTTAATACTTGCGAAAAGCCAATAACATAACATGTATCTATAACAATCCTCCCTCTTTCTTTTTATAAATCATTTGGCTTTGAGCAATATTCTTTGTTTCCTAACCTTTATTTTTTTTGCTCAATTTTTTCACAAATCATTCTTGCTTCTTCAAAGGGATCTTCTATATTATTTTGTTTTCTTAATACCATGATCTTTTGTGCTGTCCCAGATGTAGTTAACTTTGGGTCCAAAGGCATTGTTACCACTTGCATGCCTTGGACAACGCTAGTAATTAGCCGAATAAAACAGGGGATCAAACAAGGAAGAAATATTAGACCAGCTGTAGCACACAAAAGGAAAAAGCCTAGCTTTTTCCACCATTCTGTTCCCAGTAGGTTATCCCACCAGCTAGCTTTTAGCATTGATTCCCATTTTTGAGCTGGTACATGGGCTATTTTTCTGATATCATTAACTATATCTAGAACAGCATCCCCATTGTCATCGATCTTCAGGCAACAATCTGATGTATTAAAGCTCTAATTTCTACGGAAAAATACTTTCTGAAATAGAAAATTAGCAGGGACAAAGAGAAGGACAGACTTCCCTGGGAGTCTAAGAGGAAGCTGGATGCAGACCACAGCAAGATAAAGCAAGAGCTACATTTCAGCCCTAACCAAGGCAGCTGAGCACATCCAGACTTGAAGCAAAAAGAAAAACTGTAACTTAATTGGAAACAGACTTATTGAGTCTACAAAGTCTGGAGTTACATTCTTATAACTAAATAACTTGCAAATAGGAGCAGCACTCACACCACTTTTAGGAATAACTGTTTCAACTACAG
>WAAE01008033.1:0-70010 GCA_013400495.1 Nicator chloris
AGAGCATCTTTAAAAAGCTGCTCATCATCATGTCTCAGTTCCCAGTTTCATCTCTCTATCCATTGCTGGTTTTGTCCGTTCCAACTGTTTTCCCCAAACTATTTGTCTTCTGTGTACTTTTTCTTGCATCCTAAGCCTCAATGAAATTAAAATGTTTAAAACCATTAATTGCAAAAATGTATTTTTTTTTCCAGGATGTGAAATGAATTCTTTCAAACATGGACTGTCTGGATGAAAAAAAGTCAAAATTATCTGTTAAAATGTGTAAAAACAGTAAGTCAGCCTGAATATTGTACATGATAACACATTCCTCAGTATTTTTGAAATTTTCATTTCTTAATAACTGGGATTTCATCCACTTAGAGTTAGCTCCTATCTCTTCTGTGTAGCAGTAGCATTTGTTGCCCTCTAAGAACCCCCTTAAAAGAGGAAGGAACTCCTGTTTACTGTTGAATTGTAGGGAATGAAGCAATTCCCATGAAAACCTTTTTTTAATTATGATGACGGGATGTAGGTGAAATAACACCTACATCTCCTTTGACAAAAGTGAAGCACTAAATTAACTAAGACTTGCCTTGCATAAAGAACCGGAGTATGCCTGAAGTGGATCTCTATGACTCTGTATCTGCCAGAGGTTCCTAGCAGTTCCTGGTAGAGAAGAGACTTCCTGGTGTTTCTCTCAGCATGGATAAACAGTTTAGTCAAAGTCTAGGCTCAACAGTCATTATCTACCTTAGTTTTGTCACCTCCAAATGATCCTTTAAATATTTATACATAAAACATTTAAATACGACAAATGCAAGCAAAATTCTGTGAAATAATAATAAAAAAAGACATTAGAGCTAGACTGCAGATTCCTTAACAGTGTGTAACTGATTTTCCCAAGTGAGAGATTACCTAGTGTCAGAGTCAAGATAGTTTCCTGAACTTACTTTTGAGTGAAAAAACCCCAAAAACCCAACTGAAAACCATGCAGAATATAGATCTCTGAACCCTTACTCATCTCTGCCCCTTTATTTGTCATCCTCCTACCAGAAATAATTAGATCTATCTCAAATTCTGCCTCTTAATCTGACTAAATAATTTCCATGTAGATTTCCCTTCCAGGGGTCTGTTTATGATCTTCAAAGCTATTTCATCTTAAGAAATGCTGTGTCTTTGATCATTTGTTTCAAAATGTATCCTATTATTACAGTAAAAGGAAATTAACATTTAGAGGACACCTTCAGGTAATTCAGAATCCTAAAACAATATAATCCTAATTACTTGGAGAAATACAAATACAAATGCTTGGAGATCAAAACAGGGATCTAGTCCTTTCTTATTAAGGGAAAATTTTATGAAGAGAAGAGCCCTTTCTGAGATTTCACATGTACCAATAAACTATGTGGTGTCACCTTTCTCTGCCAGCACACAGAAATTGTAAATTTTGGAGAATCATGAAAAAATCATTCTTGCAGATAATCTCAACTATGTCTTTTGTCCTGCATAATTGCACCTCTCTTTCTGTTCTACCTGTTAGTCTGAACAAGACCTCTAAGGCTTGGGAAAAGCCCAGTGCAAGCAAGGGGAACATGCTGTGTGTCATCCCCATTGTGCTCCCTCCTGTGTCTTTGCTCCCTGAATCCATAGTGTTGTGGCCTATAAGGAAATTTCCTTCTATGACAACAGTTTTATGCCAAGAAAGACACAGTGAATAGTTGTGGTGGCACTTGCTTTACTCTAACAGCCAGGTATTTCCTTCTTTTACAAAGCACAAATCTGTTGTGTCTCTCTGGGAGGAGAGTGAAGCACTAAATTGTGGGATTCAGTGTGGCCACATCAGTGCAGTCTGCAGTAGTAATAAGATAACCAAAACACAGATACCTCCATTGCAGCTTATAAAATCTGACTACTGCTTCAAAATCTAGGAGCAAACAGGATCAGAGTATATGCCAAGTTGCTGCTTTGCCCCTCTATTTTTTATAAGAATGATATTGTCCTGCCCACTGAAACTCATTAAGGTACAAATTACTCACAAGTTGTGAAGGAAAGTCATCCTTCATTGACCACTCATGCTATGTTGTTGAAAGTAGTTTTATTTATGATGTTTCACTGCTTTTTCAATCTACCATATATCAGACAATTTATCAGAAAGTTGTAATCAACTCATGATTTGAAGCCATTAACAGCTGCACAAACAACACAAGCTGTAGATCTTCAGTTTTGAAAATTCAATTTTGTTTGCCACAGATTATCTAGAGTTTAGACTTTAAGTCATCCTGCAAAAGGCTATTTCTTTGTGTAGTATCTCTAGCTGATTCCTAGGGTAGTTTCTAAATTTAAAAATATGAGACTTCTGAAATATTTTCAAACTTGATGCCTTGGTAATTTGTACAATTATTCTGATACTAGGAAGTACTAAAAAAAAGGCTTTGGTTGATTCTTGGGGACACTACAAAGTTCCAGCTCTCTCTAAACTCAGTTAACCAAAATTGTACTATCTGAATATACATCCAAATAGGAATGGGAGGAATACCTGTTCTGTTCTCTCCTTTACTGCTGGACAGTACTAAAACCTATTCTATATTAATGCTAGCAAAGGCAGAGACTTGAAGTATGCTTGTAAATCTTATTTATTTCTGCCTACCTTAATATTTGAAACAGTATCTTTTTATCAAAACCATTCATTTTGTTTCTATCATGCACTGTAAACAAAGACTCAATTTTAACCAGTAATGAATACTTTGTGTGAACTAAATGCAAATGCTACAACTATTTTGAAAAATTCAAAGGATTGGAAAGGATATCACTTCAAAATGTAGAAAGTAGTAGTGGAAAGTATTTGAGATAATATTGTGAATTGAAATGACCCCAATACAATAACTATTCATAGATAAATAATGACTACCCCCATAGTGCCTGATAGAATTTTAAAAATATTTTATGCCTTCCAATGAGTAAACAATAATTCTGTGAAAGCAATCTGATGTATTACTTGTTGTTCTCAACAGCCAGCCTTTTTTTATGCATACTTTTGAATAAGGAATTCTAAGGATAATACCTTTTCAAATACTGTATGCACGTGCCAGAGAATCCATTTGAAAGCACTGCTCTTTGTGATTTTACACTGCCAGTAAGACACAGCACTTTAAACTTGCTCTGTCAAATATGCCATTTGTCTCAGAGATTACACAGCACCTTTCTTTGTAGGCTTGTTAGCACTAAGTATCCTTCAACACATTGGGGATGGTGTTTAACACCTTGCCTCTTACCATGAAACCACTCTCTGAGGAGGGAGTTGCTTTGTCACAGAAAATTCATAATAGATCCACATACTTTAATTTTAAAATGTGGTAATTTACAGCATGGAATTACCAGTACCATCAAGTATTTCCTGTAAGGACAACTAAGATGTTTGAATTAAGAGTACATATTTGCTAAAAAGACTCAAAAAACCTTATATTTGAAAGGAAAGATTAATTATAAGAAGATATCCTTGTATCATGGTTCAATGAGAGGAGTAAGAAATTTCCTTTAATGCAAATGAAAACCAAATGTCCAAGTCCAACTGTGAAGGACCATATTATTTGCTGTCGCTATAGGAAAGAAGAGCAAACTGAGAACTGACAGTTTCTACTGAGAGGCTGTCATGAGACTGGCCATGGATTTGAGTCCATGATAGTCTTTGTAGGTACCTCAGTCACCTACTGTGGCCTTCTTCATTCCTGTGGTAGCATAGTTTAACATCTTTTCAAAGCCTTACTTCACTGTTCTCTCTTGAGAGTCCACAGTTCAGTATGCAGTTAATCTGATAAGGGTGCTGCTGCAGGAGTCTGCAAAGCCACAAAACTAATAAGCAATATAGCAAGGAAGAGAAATCACTTTTTTCCCCCCCAACACATTTAATAGACTAAATTCCACAGAAGAATGACACACATAGACAATATTTTTATTCTTCATCTCATGTTGATAAATGGAGGAAAAAATTAGGAGCTTGATTCAGTATCAGATGAAATCCAGGTTGTCCTTTGCAGTCTTCCTTTTTCTTTTGCTCTCTATTCTCAAATAGACAAAATGCCGGCAACTAGAAATCACATTTGAACTCTGAAATGTAACTTTATACTGAATCATACTAAAAATTTAAAGGTTATGAGCAGGTCATTGTAATTTTGTTATTCAGGTACTTAATTCTTTACTCTTCAGTCCTAAGTACTTGGTGTAGCTCTCTTGCCTGCTTTTTTCACAGTTTTCCCTTTTGTCTCTTTGACTCTGATAGTGAGAGAATAACCATTGTATTTTGTTCAGAACGTGGTTTTGGTGAGGTAACTCTGTTTTCCAAGATTTCTTGCATCTCAGTGTGTGAAAGAACCCATCACTAGAGCAACGAGATTTCAAATCAAAACATTTTAGGTAAGAGGTCTTTTATTATTCTGAGTTCTAACGGTGTAGTATTCTATTTTTCTTGGACAGCAAGAATAACTAGTTGTTAATTGCATCCTTCTCTTTTGACTCATAATCCCTATTGTTTTTTAAAATTGTGGGAAAGTTAAATAGCAGAGAAGAGGAGAACTATTACAGGAAAAAACGCAAAAGGTTGTAGGGGAAAAGAAACTAAAAAGACTAGAAAAAGAGAGAAAGAATAAAGAAAAACTACAGGAAAACAGAAATTACTGCTCTTTTCTTGAGACTTTCATATAAAGTCTCATAGACTGAGCATGATCCCCTCCCCTTTCATTCCTGTTTCACACCTCCTGCAGAAGAGGTACCAAGACCATACAACTGTAGCACAGCTCCAGTCCTGCACCAGGGTCTCACATGCCTGAGTCAGCAGTTTTCTTTGTCATCTGTCAACCATGTCATCTTCCAGGCTGAAAAGAGGCCAGTGCAACTTTGCAGCCACAGATACTCCTCCAAACATTGCCTTGCTTAGAAGCACAATCCCAATGATGTCAGCCCTTCTTTCTCACGTGACAAGGCAGCCACAGCACTTCTGAATGAATGCCTGCATCAACACGGGGTGGAAGCCAACACATGCCCAATTCTGTTCTGAGAGCCAGTGCTGAAGTTCAGTGCATTGAAGAAAGTTGAGAATTCAAGCCTTCTGTAAGGTCACAAAATTCCCAAATAGGGATTAAACCTCCCTGATTGTTTGGGGCAGGAGTTTCACATGCACTGTTGGCTCAATGCCACTTCCATATGGAATCAGCTGCTTTCATTTGCAGCAACAAGTATCTGATACTGAATGTTTGGGGAAGCTCACCTGGAAACAAATTCTTCATGCTCATTCTGATATCTGAAGTGAAATGCAGGCAGCATTGGCATACTTCTAATGACTGTGCTGGCTGAACTGCAGAGCATTTCACATCCTGGTAATTAGACTCTAAATGCATTGAGAAGAACAGCTAGGCAGCTAACAGGTTTGGGGCTCTTTTGAATCTTACTAATCTCTGCCACATTCCCAGCTGGACATATGGCAACCAGGTTGTCAGTCTCAGCAAATTCAAGAAGGACTTCTCTTGCAGGGAAGCCCTACCCTCATTTGCATTAGAGTGAATTCTTCCAGCTCCAGGTTTTCAGCATGCTGGTAGGGTGTGCTGGGTCCTTCAGTTGATAAACAGCACACTGCTCTCAGATTAGTGCCTTCTGAAGAACACAAAATTCACTAGGGAGAAAAAGAAAACATTGCCGTGTTTGGGTTTTCACAGACACATCTGATAATTCCCATAGATTTGGGGGATTTTTAAAATCACAAAATACAGTAATTTCAATGGTCTGCAAATGGCTGTGGGAGAGACAGAGTGCTGGTAACTTTACGCAGTATGAACAAAGGCTGAGGTTCTTCAGCTATTGTGAAGTCAAACCTGTTGGTATATTTTGAATCTTTCTACAGATTCTACGCAAAATTTGTCTTCTGCCATTACACTGGTGTGACACTTGGCTCTCTGTTTTCTTTATTTCTTTAGTTGTACATGTAGCACTCAGTAACTACATTACTGCCTCTCTTTTGTCTTTCTTATTTATTTTCTCTCTAATGATTCATGTTGCACGGTATTCTGGTGGAGATAGGAATTTCCATTTGTTCTGTCATGTGAAGCCTGACTGTACGATATTCCTTTGTTCAGTCCTCCTACTGATTCATTCCCAAATTGCAGAAACAGTGGGTTTCATATGTATTCAGCTATCTTCTTGTCTGAAGTATCAATACAAATGCATTATATTTAGTTGTTAAAGCCAGTAATTAATTCTAGTTTAAACTGCAACTTAACTGCATTTACCACTAAGCAGGATTTTAAATGAAGAGTTTTTGAGATCCAATACAGAAAACAAAGTGTTCTGAAATTTGTCATGGAATGAATCCTTATCCCTCCTGAGATCAGTTGGGTTTAATCAAAGCAATTTCTATCAATAAATCGAAAAGGATTTTGAACCTTTAAATGACATATTTTATTTACAAATTTCTTTCAAAAAAGCTGTTTCAAAACAAAGAATGCACAGTATTTTGTTTGGCCTTTTTTTTAAAATGTCAAATTAGGGCATATTCCTAACTGAAGTCGTTAAATCATAAACTCTAATTTCAAGAGGCATCAGTTTCTTTTTATAAACCATATTTTGCAAGTATTTATTGTTTTACAAATTATGATGAGCATGTGTTTTCTTCCTGAAAAAAACATTTTGACAGAATGCTTTAATCAGCTCTGTGGAGAACCCAAATGATTAAGATGTTCCTTAACACACCCCTAAGGTAGACCAGCACTCACAGGCTCATAGTCCATATCAAGAGGACAGAAAACATCCTCACTGAGACAAGGACAATTTCTCTAGCATTTTTATATTTCTCTAGCATTCAGGCTCTGCAAAGTAGCTGTGCCAAAAAGCAACATCAGAAGTATTTTTGAGTTACACTGTCAAAGAGGTGACAGGCTGTGTCCCAGCCTCCTAACCGGGTCATCATTACGGCTGCTCACACCGGGCTGCCTGCTGGTAGAAGCTGTTTTTCTTACGTTGCCTCCAGGAAACAAAAAATTAGAAAAAGATAACTTTTTTTGCCTAATTAATGATTTTTTTGAAAGGGAGGCTCCTGAATTACATGCAAATATATGTAGTTTTTAATATATGTTTATATATAACATATTTTATATTTATATTTTTATGTTCATAATATATTTATATGATGTTTTTCAGTTTTATACTGTAAATAACAAGACTTTATCATAATTAAAGAAAGTTGTTGGGTACTTTTGGAACAAGTTATAAATCCTGTTAGGGTTGTGTATAGTTTTGATGCTTATTTCAAGTACTGAATTGGCAGAAGGGTTGTGTTTCACCACTGGGCTTGCACGTTCTAGGACAGTTTACCATCGCAAGAAACCTCACCATACTCTTAATGTTCTGCTGTTCTTATTTACTTAGCAGTATTGTAAACTCTGTAAACAGAGTTGAGCACATGTGTCTTCACAATGCTGTGTCATGGCTTCACCAAGGGAATGAAGAATTGAACTGTATTCTCAGCTACCTCTTCAAACACAGCTTAGTTTGGCTAAGGAGAAAACCAACTCATCCACAGTGTATCAGGAAGCCTCTACACAACTGTAATGATGCCAGCAGAGAGATACTTACTTGCATCTGCCTAGACGTTTTCTGTCTCTATAGTGAGTCATAATTTAAATGCAGTTTGAATCAAATAATTACAGCAGACTGCTGTGATTAGTGCCTTGAAACTATTTTGATATGAAGACAGAATAAGCCACCTATTAGAATTTACTCTTCTCTTAAAAAATGTGAAGTATGTTCATGTTGAACTAATTGGCAAGTGAGGACTCATGTTTCCATGAATGGCTGCACCCTCTACAGCCTCCCATCACAGAACCATAAAAAACCAATAATAATTGTGTTCCAAGTATGAGCTCATGGTATTTTAAACACTGCACAGCATGTTTTCAAGTTTTCTCTTTCATCCAGTCCTCCATGTTTTGATACATTATTTATTGAGAAAATTCTTATTTCAGTAATGTTGGAATTTAGAGTGTATTTTCTACCCTGTTCTTGCTGCTGCAGCATCATAATAAAAGATGGACTCAAGCTTTTAAGGGAGTGGAACAGAAATAGTAGTGTTCTAAGACATAAGCTCTGCACAAGGAGCAGTCTCCTGTAAACGGCAGGATTCTCCTACTGCTTCAGATTATGTGTCTCATTTCTGAGTGTTCAGGCTATGGGAAACTGGAAGTTTATGTATCTCAGCCAAGATTTGCAAGTTTTCTAAATATTAATAGCATTACTCTCCTTTTGTTTTGTTTTGTTATTAAGTCATTCTTCATTTGTTAAGAAACATCACCCTAGTATTTATCAGTCATATGGGGAAGGGACAATAGCAGGAACTCTGGAAAGGCACATTGGAGCACAGTTTAACAAGAGCACCAAATCCAGGTTAGGAATTGGCTAAGAAAGGAACAAACCCTAGAGGCTTATTCATGTCTCACTTTTGCTTATATTCAGTGGAGTACTCCATGAAGTTAATAGGCTGTGCTCACAAGGACCTGTACCTCACAAAAGATAAATGTTACCAAAAGAATGACAAATGCTCAGCACTTCTGCAAATTGTGTTGGATATATGCTGTAGATGTAAAATCAATATTAATTACACTAAAATACATGTATTACAAACCAGTAGTATTTATTGAATCATAGAATGAGTTGGAGGGGACCCATCAGGATGATCAAAGTCCATCTCCTGGCCCTGCACAGGACCAACCCAGAGAGTCACACCATGTGCCTGAAAGCACTGTCCAAATGCTTCTTGAACTCTGTCAGGCTTGGAGTTGTGACAACTTCATGGGAAGCCTGTTTCAGTGCCTGACCACCCTCGGGTGAAGAACCTTTTTCTGATATCCAGCCTCAACTTCCCCTGCCAAAGCCTGAGGCCGTTCCCTTGGGTCCTGTCACTAGTCACCAGAGAGAAGAGATCAGTGCCTGCCCCTCCTCTTCCTCCCACAACGAAGTTGTAACTGCAGTAAGGTCACCCCTAAGTTTCTTCTTTTGCAGGCTGAAAGACCAAGTGACCTCAGCTGCTGCTCATACAGCTCCCCTTCAAGACCCTTCACCATCTTTGTTGTCTTCCTTTGGATGCTCTCCAATAGCTTAATGTCCTTTTTATACTGTGGTGCCTAAAACTGCATGTAATATTCAAGATGAGGCTACGCCAGTGCAGAGCAGGAAAATCACCTCCTTTGGCTAGTTGGTGATATATTATTTATTCAAAAATAAAAATAATTTTTTCCTTTGAAAAGAAAAAAACATTTACTTTAAAAATGTAATTTAGGATTTTTTAAATGTTCTGAATATTTATAAGGCCTTTTGAATCATTACTAGGCAACAGAAATAGATGAAACCATCCTCTGGTGAATTTAAAATATAGATGCTTGCAGAATGTAATAAATCATTAGTTTGTTTAAAAAAATTGTTGACAAACATTAATATCGATGTCTCAATGGTTGCAAAAGTAGTATTTTTAATGTGCTGTGTTTTTTCTTTAGCTTTTAATATTGACATTATACTCTGTGACTTACATTAATAATTCACAATAAAGATTATCCTACAACATATATAGTATGGATTTACTTTGGGAGTATTCCCTTTACAGTTCCCTTAATGCTCTTCTGTCCATGCCTGATTGTATTCTTTTTTTCCTCAGTTTGTTGTTCTTTTTAACCATCCCTTCAGATTCCTGTATGTCTTTTGGATGCTTTTTTTGTCCACTTAAAAAGTTTATAGAGATGCAGATCATAAGAACTCCATCACCTGCAGTTTACTAGAAACCCTGACCTGAAATATTGAGTATCTGCTAGCTGAGAGCTTGTTCTGCCTAGAGGATATGTTAAGGAGCTCTGCATGAGTAAAGATGTTTTCATATGATCCGTATACTGCATACTCATTTGGAAGTTATTTATAGATGTGCTGTGCTGTTTCCATTTTCCATCCCTTTATCTCTCTCTCAGGATTACTATTGCTTTCTGCCTCCCTCTAAATGTGAGCATTTCTGTCATTGTAATTCTGCTACTCTGATCCATTATTGTTCTACCTCCTTTATTTAATACAAGTCATTAATCGAACTTCATACATTCGGGCAAAAGGAAGAATCAAATGGATTCAGTTGCTGTCACGTCAGAAGCAGGACAGATAGTGTGTTACAGTTCTACCCAGACCAGTAAAAATTTGAATTCATTATGCACTGCCAAGTGTTTGAGGAACATATGGGATTAATTTTGTGGTGGGTTAACCCCAGATCATCTCATTCTCCCTTCTTCCTTTTCCCTATCAAGGCATGACACTGTCCTACAGCTGTAGCTGAACAGTTACTTTGACCCATTTTGAGTGCAGCCCCTCACTGGAGGTGATTCCCCCTGCTCCCTTTATTCATGGCCAACCCTACATCACCCCACTATTATTTGTACAGACAGATGATGAACTGGATCATGGACTAATCTGGCTGAAAAAAACAAACTATCAAAAAAACCCAAAAATCAGTTCGCTCAGCCAGACTCACTGCACAGACATGCAAATCTGGGAAAAGAAAGTTCAATCACACTCAGCAGCAGCTGTCCATATATCTTGCAGTAAAGCAGCCAAGGAATTGTGTCAATCAGGCAGTAGGCCTGGGGGATGGGAAGGAAAAACCCTATTGACTGTTTGAGCTAGAGATTAGGGCTCCGTTTTTCACAAGTTTAGGTGTCTCCAAGTTAAATCGGGAAGGTGTCAAGAAACATTGGACTTGCATGAAAAAGGTTTTTGCATGACCGTAGTCAAAAAAACCTTTTTCAAGACAATAATGTGAAGATGCCTTTTTATTTTTTTTATTAAAAAAAAAAAAAAGTATTCAGCAGCTCTTACTAAGGTGAGCAAAGAAATACTAGCAAATAATATAAAAGAAAACCTGTCGCAAAAGATTTAGTATGTGGGAGAAAGGGAAGTGACATAGTACTAAATTCATCTTACCTTACAGTAACAAATTGTTTCAGCAAAACTACATGGAGGAAGGAATTTGGCTGAGTTCTTGAAACAGTGGGAGGGGAAATGAGCTGCTGGAGGTTGAAATGAATTGGTTTCTGGGGCTCTTGGGACGTCGTGCCAGCCCTGTGAGCAGTACACTGTGCTTTTGGTATTAGATAGTCTGTTTGTAAAGGGAACAAAATACCCAAGGACTTTGTCTACTCATTTTCTTCTAAACAAGAAATAATCCTTGCTAGAGCCCAAATTGTCCACAGGACTTGAAAGTGATGACAATATGGAGTGCCTTAGTATAACCAAATAATCATAAATAAAGCATTTTCAGCTGAATGCTTTCAAAAAAGCTGGACACAACTTTTCCAACACTCAGCTTTCAGAAATAAAAAGCAACCCATTTGAACTTGGCCAGTTCAAAATGTACTCTTGGCAACGGAAACTTTGAAAGATGCAGCATATTTGGCATCATTTGTATCTGTTGGCTTATATTACTTCTAATATAAGCATTTCAAACAAAGATGGGATGTTTTCTTAGCTCTCCTGGAATGTTGACATGAAATCATCCATACCACAGGGATACTTGTCTAAGGATCACATGGTCTATTTTGTACTTCCTTTGAAGAAAGAACAAAGATAACACTAAATCTGGTGCTTAAATAGTTGAACTTAGACACAGCAGCAAAAGACTAATTCCACTTTTTGGAACCAAAAACCAATCAGTAGTCAGAAAAGAAGATTTATATCTAGATAACTAGAAGGGTAAAAGGACCAGGAAAAATGAGGAATATTAAGGAATAGTAATGCAATGTTATTTTGGGGGAAAGAATTTCAGAATGGGATCCTATGGAATATTTCTGGATGTCAATCTTAGTCTTGTAAAATATTTGAGCATTTTAGTTAATCAGTTACATTTTACAGTATTATTTTCTAGTTACATATATAAGTCAAGCCTATATAATGAATCTTAATAGCATTAAATGATTCTATTAATATTTTTAAATTTTTGTATGTATTGAAATACTTCATTACATTAATATTACCAGAAGCACAAGTGCCAGATTCTGCTCCCAATCATGCTGGAATCATGCAGTTCACTGGATGAAGATACCCCAGTTGCAACAGGATCACTGAAAGTAAAACAGCATCATGCTTTCTTGCCAGTTAAAAATTAACTCAAATATTATACATATAGGCAGTATGGATTCTTTTTCACCATAACAAAGATTAAGGTTCCATACAAGTGCTCAGGTTCCAGGGGAGAAAAAAAGTCAAAATTGTGTAAGTTTTTTGTTGAGGACAAAATTAAAGAAGCATTCTCTACTATAAATAGGGGAGATTTTTTTCTCCCACTATTGATACATTCATCATCAATAACTTAACCTTGCTAGAATTTCTACAATTAAGGAAATGTCAGGATTTGCTCATACATCTTTTGAACATAATATTGTATTAGCAAAATATCAGAGTAGATGATACAATATTAAAATGAAATATAATAAAATATATATCATAAAAATATATCTAAGAAAAGAAATAAACCCTATTATAATGGCAACCCTCTCCCCCTTCCCCTGCTATTAGAAAATGTGGTGTCATTTAAAAACACTGAAGGATCTGTGCATGATAGAGGCATTTGAGAGAAAGTCTCACCTTTGTTCTTGGTGTGATTTACTTAGATTGAAATGTCAGGTTAAAATTTCACAAAAGAGCAAGCCCAGCTGCTCTCGAAGCAGGGGCAGCCAGGGCCTGCTTCCCACCTCGACCTGGCAGCTCCTTCTTAAGATTAATGTGGGGAAAGCAACAGAAAGCCAACACTTCCATAGGAACATTATTTACAGTTTTTATTCTATGTGCTTTTTGCACAGGTTTCCATAGTCAGACGTGCAAATTTCTCTTCAGAATATGTTTTCAAGCACCTTTAAACATATTGGTAGTTTGATGCTCATACAGTTTCCATTACTGGAACAATTTCATATGATTTGGTTCTCAGATTACTAGCAGGTAGCATTATATATTTCCTCACAATCAGACTAGAAAAATAGGGAAATGTAGAGAGCTCTTCTCAGTGACAGAAAAGGGCTACACTTCTTCAGTTAATTTACAAGACTCCCTCGTTTGCCAATATATTTATGCATATATTTGCGTTTTTAAAATTACTACTGTATTAAATTTTGACATAATAAATCGTTTTTTCTCTAAATATATTGCTTAGGATAAAACAGTGCATCCAAATAATTTTTGTTCTTTGTCCTTTTTCAGTGCTTTGTAAACATGTCTAGAATTGTTTTCACTATTTTCCTAGAAATATTGCATTCTGGTCATTTTATTAACTACTTAAGAGGAGCTTTCAATGAAAACCTGCAAGTAAGAATGTTTTGAGAGTAGGAAATATTCTTGCTATCTGTGTGAAGAGCTTTGGGACTCCTTGTCTTGTCATCTTCTGAACCAAATATATTAGTTTTCATGGGCTAAGTCTTGTTGTTTCCTCAGCTTTGTTAGTAATATCTTGTGGAAAAAAACTCTGATTTTAGCTCTGTTCCATTCATCAAATAAAAAAAAAAATCCCTGTCTTTATACAATGGCAGAGTGATTACAGCCATTTCCAGCAGCTTACATGGTAACAAGATTATCTATATATGGCACAAACCCACATTCTGTAATGACTGGAAAAAATGGAGGAGAGCAGAATTTGTGCCGCAGTTTATTTCCTCCAGTATTTCTGTGTTTGCTCTGTAAAGCTGATCTACTGATCTGTTTTCTGCTGCTGATGCTAACGTTTTGAGGTGTCTACCAAAAGGAGAAAAAAGAGCAAAGAAAACTTTGTAAGACAGAGAATGTAGAAACAAACCTCAATAAATGCATTACCTAACCATAAATATAAGGGGGCTTACACATCCAGCCTATCCTACCCAGAAAAGCTGAATTGTGGTACAGTACCTTAATTTGTTCCTTTAAGTCCTCCTGTGTTCTCTCTGTGCACTTGCATTTAAATTTGAGAACCTTTGCATAACATGCTGCAATAATTTGCTGCCTATTAAAAAGAAGGTCTATCTATAAATGTTTTCCTAGTAATACTGTCCTTCCCAGCCATAAAAAACTGATTTAAGCTTCTTTAGAAAGAAGGTAGTCATAAAATGAAAAATTACAATTGTCTTAAAAAATAATATTGGAATATCTGTTCACTTAAGAGAGGAGAACCTGTGAGTTCATCATCTTCCTTTTCCTTTTTCTTCTTTCCTTTTAAATCTCCTTATTGAAACTGGAAGCAGTACATTGATCATCTTGAAAGATCAGAGGCACTAATGAGTATTCAAAAAGGTATTTTTTCATATACCTCATACCTGTAAGCTTTCTTTTGAACAGACAGACATAACCTGGGTTTACTCTTGTCCACAAAACATCCTTCTGGATTTTCATTTTAGCTCTGCGAGGATTGCCCTCTGCCTTTTACAGTCACAAATACTGTAACTGTAGTTTTAGTCTTCTTTCACTTGAACTTAATTTTTAAAAAGGAAATATAAGCAATGAAATGTACAACTGAGCTAGTGGTCTCCTTAGCAAAACTTAATACTGTCAATGTTTTCTGACAGTTGTACTTTAATTACTCATAAAGCTGTATAAGAAAACAAATGTTTTAGCACTCAATACACCTGGCATACTGAACTTTTTTTTTTCAAAGTGGGGCTGTTACTGTTCTAATTTTACTACCAAGCTTATGCAAACATCATTGCACCACCCTTCAGAAGTTATTTTTTGTAAGAGGTCTTTGCTATTGAAAATGACACTAGCAAAGCAACTAAAACCCGAAACCCATCCACCGTTTTTCTCTATGATCAGCAATAACAGATCAAACACAAAATGAAGTTTGTAGGTGCATTTCCTTTGCCTTCTCCTAATGGTGAATGGATAGATGCTGTGTCTACCTTGGCTATTGCAGGTGATGTTTAGTAGCCTGTTTCCATATTGAAAATATGTTGTCTCATGCTCTATATTTTTTTATCAACATTTACATTTTAAAGTTCTAGTGGTTGACAGTCTTGCTGTCAATATGATTTCCACTCTACAGGACCTCTGTCCTTCATCTGAGCAAGCTTGGAGATCCCAGAGCAGCAACTTTGGCACACGCAAGTACCTTATGTCAATTTCTATGAAAAGATAGAAATGTCTAGAAAGCCAAAATCTTCCAGGTTTCCCTCACCATCTACATCCTAATGAATGGGGGAGCAGATTCTGGCATCCATTCTAAACGTAACAACTCAAAGAACAATTCCTGTTGGATTAAGTATCTTTATCTCCTCTTTTCCCTTGTGCTGTTGAATCCTCGTGTAAGTGATTAGCAGAGAGTTGATGTTCCCTTCAGAGAGTGTGCATCCATCAAACTGTGATACTAGGAGTTCTCCCCAAAATGGACTTTGGAGCCCAAGGCACCTTTGAATACTAAAATTTTTCTCCTTCTGGATTCCTCACATATTCTGATCAAATCTGCTGCTTTTACTGGGTCTTGCTGTGTCATGAAGGACAAAAAGAGTACACAAAATCACCCCAAAGCTTACAATGCTTCTTTAATAGTGCATACCCTGGCTGTCACATCTGCTAGACAGCAGATACTTAAATGACTGCAGTGTTACTGCAGAGTCTTAGGGGAGTAAATGTCTTCTTTAAGTTACTAATAGTTTAATATTCATGGTATTTTTTTACTTTTGTAATGTCTGGTGCTTGACACACATAACAAACCTTCAGTGCTATAATATAAGTTACCAAGCTGCTCCATCCTTTAAAGGTTCTACTGCAAGGCAGGATCCAGGTGTTTTTCTCTGGAGACTTACTGTTAGGTCTGGAATAAAGTTTGAGATGTGTCTATATTGTTTCAAGCTCTTCTTCTTAGTATTGATCTTCAGGATCAAACTTTTCAGTGTTAGGGTTGGTGGGATGCTGTTGCTACCTTTTCTCTCATCTTCTCCCTTTTGGGTCCTGGCTGTGTATGTTTGTCTGAGAAAACTTTGTTCAAATGTCACCACACTGAGCAATGGCACAATACAACTTGAGATAACTATTTCTGCACATAGGATTGCGAGAAAAGAAAACTGAGCATATATATATTAAATAAGTCTACTCTCCAATCTGAATAAATTAAAAAACCCAACTTTTTTTATAGGCGTGGATCACATCTAAACTGTCCAGCATTACTGCAGCAGTCAGAGCAAGCCAACTGCTTTATTGTATTTCATTTCTTTTAGTGCAGATCATGTTATAAATAGTAGCATTATTGGTCAAGTTACCAGCAAGATTAGACAAGCATTCAGGGGAGTGGTGGGTTACATATTGCTGGGTTCAGTCACACTGTGTTCGGTAGTAGATGATTTACTTAAAATATTGTGACCTTGTATTCATGAAAACCACTAACATCTTCATCTCCAGACTCATGCATGACCTCAGAACTAATTTTATTTGATATTAGATATGCCCTGACTGTCCCAAAAATACGTATGTACAAATAGCTCAGCTCTTGTATTTCCAGCATTTGCAATTCCTAAATCCTGTTCCGATTCTAGCCAATCAACAAGGATAATCTCTGATTTTATTCTCAACTAGCACCTCAGATAAAACAGCATATAGGAAAAACATGCTTCTGGAGATCATGCATCCTTGGCATATTGTATCACTGTTTTATTCTATTTCTTCATCCTAGAAATGATTCCTTCACCCTGACAAGCCGAAAAAGAATATATGTCCCTATGTTTGTCACACTTGATTCTCAATTTTGAGCTGCAATGATCTGATAAATCAGTTTTGTGCAACTGATGTTTTTGTATT
Organism: Nicator chloris; assembly: GCA_013400495.1. Taxonomy (NCBI): domain Eukaryota; kingdom Metazoa; phylum Chordata; class Aves; order Passeriformes; family Pycnonotidae; genus Nicator; species Nicator chloris. Next base: position 16,795 of record WAAE01008033.1, read on the forward strand.
TTTTACTGGCATGCTTCAAGTATACACTTTGAATCTGATATACATCAGCTGTAAACCTTTTCATTTTTTATTTTGTTGTTTTAGCACTGCAGTAATTTTAAGATTTAGGAATAATCTCTGCCAAAGTTATGCCATATTTGGCACTGCTCAAAACTGCAGTTTATGTAAGTTTTGAAGATTTCTTCCCCACACCCAAAACTCTCCTGCTAAGCAGGCAGGAAACTAGTAAGGATTAAGGTGAAGAATTACACAGAAGACTGTAAATCTTGACCCAGCCACCTTCCTTTAATTCCCATCCTCTGTTGCTCTGTCACAGTGCTGACATTACTGATAAGCTCTGTGCAACATGGCCTTCTTCCCAGTTCTTCAATGAGCCACAGCATTGCAGTGGGAACTCCAATGTCCCTTAGCAGGAACAGCAAATGGAAATGGATGGAGTAGCTTAAGCCTCTTCCCAACAAAATCCTTGTACCTTTGGGCCCTCCCCGCCTTTGTGAGGGTATAGGAAACCACATATGTATACCCATTAGCTTGGGTAACAAAACCATTTGTTTGCCATCCTGATGTATGCCAGCAGTCCTTGGGACAGCTGATGCCCAACTTGCTTCTCTCTTAAACCAACTTTGCCCAGTCCAGCAGCTGATAAGGAACAAACTGTGTAGGAGCATGTAAGCTTAAATATATCCTATTATTAGTGACTGCCAGGCTCGTTTTGTTTGACAGCTTTCTTCATCAAGTTGCCAGGAATTTTGAAGAAGACCAGGCTCCATTATATTACTGTGCTAATGTACATAAATTTTCACTAATAATGTGAAGCTAGTGGTATGCTGGGCCAGCAACTTAATTTTACAAGATAAAGACTTGACTATTCCAAAACACTGAAGTTATTCACTGGAAACAGAATGAATCTAATTCTCTTAGATCAGAATTTACATGACCTTAAATATATTCTGACAGCATAGTGATAAAGAAGATTAAAAGAAAATAATGTGCAGAGCTGTACTGGCTGCATCTGTCTTCATATTACTTTGGGGGAGAATTTTTTTCCACCTAAACTTTGAGTTTAAAGAACCTCCCACAAAATGCAAGTAAAAGGAGAGGGCTTCAAATCTAATAGCTCATTTGTTACTATTAACAAGCCTCTGATGTCATCAGTCATAACAAGTGGTTTGGATCTATTATGAATCATAGATAAGAATTCAGGCATATTATATAAAACAAACATTCACTTAGTAGCTGGAATAATGTAAATTAAGAGACATGGATCAAAATTTTTTTCTATAGTAGATCTCCACACAGCATAATTCATATTCATTAATATGAATAAAATACCATGCTATGATCCCCCAAATGTACAGCAAGTCTAGCCAAATGCCCTTACAAACAGCAAAGATGTCAGACACCAGTGTGAAATAGAATTGCCAAATTCCTGGCTATCTTCTATCTTTGGCTGGTTTTTGACCATGGGCTATTATTGCACAGGCCAAGGACAGATAGTTGTGATTTGTGCTTCTTCACAGCTACCCACAGCTTTCTGAACTGCAAAACTGCTGACTGGACAGCATCCAGCAACTGCCCAGGGCTGTGCCAGAATGGCCAGAAACCTGGGAAGTAATCATTAATTTGTGCCCATGCTGCTTGGGCAGATAGCAGACTCACTCATGACCTGCTTAGGGCTTTGAAGAAGGAGGATTTCTGACAGAGGCTCAGTGTTGCTCCCTCACAGATCTGAATGCTCTGGCAGGGCTTATGCCAAGCACTCAGACATCAGTAAAGGACACAGTAAAGAATCCTGAATAGAAATGAATATAGAAACAAAAGAAAAGAGTTGGCAGAAGTCATTGTTTTGGCCTGATAGTTTTGTTTCTTTGCCCCAACTTCATACAGACAATATTTTTTTTAACCCTTATTATGCTTTTGAATGCTTTTACTGTGCATATTGTCAGTGTTGTAAAGGTTTCTTTTATGTAGTGCTGTCCCTTTTGTTCATGTTCCAGCCTGCTGTAGGGAACACCAAGTTTTCTTCCTAGCCTTTGGGCTAGAGAAAGCTGCAGATGCCTCAAAAGCAGTGTCCTCAGCCCTCCCACTAAGTACACTGTTGTGCTTCTCTGTAGCAGCTCAGCACTTCAAGGGGTTTAGGCCAAGCGAAAAGGCACAGAGAACTGAAACTCAATTTCTTTTGAGGTTGGACCGCTGTCACCTCGTGAACTTGTCCTGAAGCTTATATATCATTAAACATGTATGAGCTTGCAATAGTCTGTTGTATCTGAGCAATTGATTAAATGGATTCCACAGAGAAAATCTGGAGATTCAGGACTCTGCACTTTGGACTTGAAGCAATTGTATGCATACAGCAGGAGTTGTAATTCCTTCTCTTATGCATAAGATTTCAAAGTAACTTTTCACAAAATGAAGCTCACAAAGGGGAACACAGGTTTCTTTTTTCTTGCCTGTATTAAATTTCTTTTTTTAAGCAGTTGTATTAATAAAGGATCACTGGAGACAGTCACTGTCTCGAAGTCTCTAGTTTTAGGGAGCTGTTCATCTGATCTTATAAAACATTAAGCATTACTTGTGATCTTTGATCACTATATTTTAATAAAACAGCTCAACCCTTCTTTCTTCTATCCTCCACTTCCCCGCTCCCAGAGTTGTTTTTCTAGTTCACCTTTTCTTCTAGTATTACATTATTCATATAAATAATTTCCATTGTCCAGATTCATGGAGCTTTCCTTCCACTTTGACTTCCCAGGAAATTACATTCCGTATTAAATAAAGACTAAATTCAGTTCATTCAACAATCTCCACAAGGCAGAGTACGTAAAAGTGCAGCCAAGCCACGAAGTCTTCCTGATCTTCTCTCCAGGTTACCTGCTACCTTACAACCAAGTTGTGATGTTTGGGTCTCTGCACATGTAGTTGCCTGCACACAGACCCTCACAATGAGGACTAAGCTCTCCCTGGAAAACCTGGGCTGATGTAAAACCTGTACGTGTTTGCTCACGAAATAAATGTGAGTTCAAACTCAAGGAACGACTTTACACAATCCTCTAACAAATCTGGTTAGACTTACATCAAATTTGATTAGATTAATTTTGAACTGTAATTTCTCATTTCTGTTCCTGACTTGTGAAAAGGTATATATAAACAAATCTGGCAGATTTTTTGTGTTCTGTCCATTCAGAAATTAGGTTTTGCTTTCATGTTTTATACTTCGAGCATTACTGGCAATAGGAAACATTTCCTTATCATACTTTAAAAATTCTCCTTACTGCACAACATTTGCTTTTTAAAAATGGTATTTTAGCTTTCCTGATGTAAAGCATTATAAGTAAATTTATGTTTAAAAATATTATTTGAGCTGATACTATTATATCCATACCTTGTAAAAGTAGTATTTGGAAAGTTATATGACATAAATCCAGTGTAATATAAATAAACTGTGTAGGGTAGATTATTCTGGTGGGAATACTCAGAAACCTGAGTTCAACATGCATGAAAAGATGAGCAGTTCTATTTTTAAAAATTATCTTTCTGTTTCAGAACAAATACCACATGACATCACAGTTAAGACTTTTTGATGTAAAGTCCATGAAAAATAATCTGCTTAAAACCAAACACAGTCCAAAACCTACAGGCTTCAGTAAGTCTATGTAAGAAAATGTACTTACGCACACTATTCTGACAATGGCATGAGGTCTTTTCTGACTCCTTTAACACGTGAAAACCAGTAATTGGAAAATTTAATAATATAATTACATATATTTAATCACTTTATGTAACAGAATGACAGAAATTTACTAAAATGTTATTAGAGCTTTTAATTTTAAATTGCTTATTGAATGGACTCATTTTGACCTTTAGCCAAAGATAAATTAGCCATAAAAGCAAAAGAGTAAGATCTTCAGGTACTGCAATTTGTGATAGCTACTACAAGGTCAGCAGAGCTTTGAAAGTTTATCTCTCCTGTCTACTCAATTAATTCAAGACATCTGTTTGGATTCTAGATGTGCCAAGAGACCTAGTGTAAATGAAGTAATAACTTTACAGCGATAATATTTTTTATTGTATTTCTAAGCACTGAAGTTACTCCTGAGTTTTGTATTATAAACACATGCTCTGTTGTTCTTAAATTCTGTCTATATGGTAAACTTATTAGAAGCTAAATTTTTAATGTACTATACTTTGCATATCTCACTTCACTAAAAAGAATAACCAGAAAACTGCAAATAATTTTTACTTTATCATTTTAAAGCATCCTACTGTAATGGCCAATAGACAATTTTTTTTCTTGTGGTCTTCTGTTTGTTACAGAAAAGCTCTCTCAGGACTTGCTTTTGTGAGGGTTCAACATCTTTCAGTAAATGCATGTTGAACAGACTGGATCACCAACATAATGACTTTGAAGTCATTATGTTGGTGATCCAGTCTGTTCAACATGCACATTAATCCTTTGGGATTTACAGCTCAGTACAAAAAAAGACCAGTCCCTTATTGATCGGCAAATTTAAGAGCAAGTAACACACAAAGATGAGAACATGCTCTGTGCCTTTTTAGTGGAGGTGCATCCAATTTGGTTTAGTCTTGCTGCCCAGAGAATGACTCACCATAACACGTTCTCTTTGTGCAGAATTTTGTAGTGACCTTCAGTCTTTGTGATGATACAGGTCCCTTTAAAGACTATTTTTCTTCATTTATTCACACTGTAGGCATAAAACAGCTACAGGACTGTTTTCACTAAATTATCTAAATTCCATGCCTTGATGGCCCCAGTTTTTGCAAACCCAGACATTCCTGTCTTTCAAAGTTTACAAGAAACAATTATTAGATAAGCCGTATGTGCCATTTTGTTTATAAGTTTTCATAAACTGAAGATGTCTGCATATTCCATTTGTTCTTCAGGATTATAGTTTTTTAATCATATCTGTGTTTCTAATGAGGCATGTTTCATTAAAAAGACTAAAAACCATGTTCAATCTAAGCAATTAGAGAGTTAATTTCATTTTTATATTTTCTACTTGATTGTTATTTTATGTATGGAAAATTTGACAAAATGGCTACCTGTAAAGGTTTAGTTAGGGGTATGATTCCTGCTAATACAGTGTTCTTGCCCATGGTATCTCTATATTTAGTTCTATGAAGTTTTTAGTCAACACTAACCAAAATTAATCACTTCAAAAATGAATAGCTATGTCACACTGGAGAACAATAATGACTTTCACAGCTAAGCACAATTTCTGTATTTCAAAGAAAGGTCAAAACTACATATTGTGTTCTCAAGTAGACTGCAGTCTCATTTATATATAACGAGTCTCAAAAGGTTATGACTTTACGTTCATTATGCTGTCATTACAATCTGTATATTCTTCCTCTAGGTCCCAAGACCTGTACATTCTCCCAATAGAGTCAGTATACATTTATTAGTTAGAAAATAATTCAAATTCCTATTGCGTTTGACAGGTAGTATAAGCTGCAGGTGTTAACAACTCCCTGTCTTTTTGCTCTTGGTTGCATTTGTCCATAGTGTACAAGCAGTATGCACAGGCCTGCTGTTCTCATTAGAGGAAAGCATGCCCAGACCTAGAAACCATCCACAGGAAATTCTGAGATGAAGGTGTTCCTTCATGCTGCTTTTCATTCATCACCTTTGTCACCTAGATAATATTCAAAAGGCAAATTCAGGTGTATTTCTAGTTCTAAACAGAACTGTCATAGTTGAGACAAGCTGCACTCATAATGTGTTTACCTTTCAAATTTCCCTCTCACGGAAAATTTACACTTTGTGATCCAGCTGAAATTCATCGTTTGTGAGGCACCCTATCCTCACTGTAGTGTTGTCCCATCAGAGACTTGTTGCAATCTTGAGTGCAAGCCAAGATAGGCTGTACTGTCCAGACCATGGACCTCAGCTGCATCTTCCATGTTACCTGCCTCTCACAAGAGACAGACCTTGTAGGCTGCTCCAGGATGTTCTCCCTGTGTCTGAGTGAATCCTGCATGGCCATGCTCTGTACAATTAGGATGCCTCTTTTCACATACACTATTTTTCACTCTGACAATTCAAATACCTGCATGCTGGCCAGTCAGGCCTTAAGTAGATGTTGACTAAAATAAATGCTACTTTCCAATTCTTGGTATTTTCTGCCCTGTTAATATCATAAAGTCACAGAACACTTTCCTACCTTGAACCACTGATTAGTTTTCAGATTACTTTTCCTAAACCTTTTTACTTGAGCTCTTCATCATCAAACAGGGTAATATAAAACAGATAAATCAATGTTGATATACTTTAGTTGCATCTTACATTGCATGGTATAGCTGTATCTTAGTACAAAAAAAGGAATAAAAATTGTATTTTTGAGGATATTACTATTTTCACAGACTATTGTGAGGAAATAGATTAAAAGCTATTAAATTATTCAGTTGTGTGAAATATTTGCACAGCCCTATTAAATGTCTACAAGAAATGTTTCTTGTTTTGTACTTAGCAATTTCACATTGTGGATATTAGAGTTGATAGACAGACAAAAAAGAAAATCTGGCAAGCAAAATATCTTTTGAAAAATACAGGGAAATGAAATGTAGTCTTGTTTCAGTATTACTAAAACACTGTGTAAATTTCAGGGAGCATATATTTATTTTTTCCCTTATCCCTAGTAAAAATCACAGTCCTGAAAGAGGTACGAATTTTTTTTCTGTGGTATCCACAGGGATTTCAAGATGCTTAAAAATGACTGCTACAGTAACTAGTCTGCAGGTAGCCTCTTGCATTTCCAGGAGGGAAATGGAGACCTAAGTCCATCCTATCCTAGGCACATTGATACTTAATTCTAGGCTGAAGAAAAGTGCCTATTTCCACCAAGGATTAAGACAGCTGAGTATTCACCCCCGAGCTGGGTCTAATACAGATGTAATACCCTCTCAAAAAACAGCTGAGAAGCATCCTATCAATTAATCCAATGATCACACTGGTTAAGGAGTTAGAAAAAAATAGGTCTAAATTTAGGATTTAGCTCCCTGTCTAATCTTGAGGAGGCTTGAAATTTGTATTTTGCATCTGCCAGCATATCAGATTCTTACCAAGGCATGACAGTGTCAGTATTCTGAAATGGACCTCTGGAAGATGGTAGACTTTGCATTAACAACAAAATATCAGCTGAAGCTAGAATTAGAGATTGGTTGAATCCCTCAAGCTTTAGGGTATTTAGAATTCACAACTTCCTTCTGCAAAATACTCAAGCATTAAGGAATTTATTAGTAGACAGTAGGGCATGGAAACATTTTAGGTGTCAGCCTGGCAGGGACACTGGTGGATCCAGCCCCTCTCTAATGCCGAGGCTGTGATAAGCACCCACGTGTGCACTCCAGCGCCAGGGGAGCAACTCCCTCCCGCCTGCTCTCCAACAGCCTCCTCTGGCATCAAAAAGCCACCTTGTTGCAAACTGCCTCCGTGATGCATATTCAAGCAATGCACAACTGAGGATTGTCGTTGTAGGACACGAAAAAAGGATGAGACTCCAAATATTTCAGAAGGCAAAGAGCATAGAAAAAACTTTATTGTCTAGTTCTTACTACTTTTATAAGGTGTTCTGATACAGACTTAACATGAGTGGTGAATAGGAACGGCTCCTCTCTAATCCCATTGGTTAAACTAGAGAAACAGCCAAAATGTTTTGAGAACTAGAAAAGCAAAACACCACCTGGAGAAAGATTGTTTTGAGAAAGGATAGTTGTTTGCTAGGATTTGAGAAGAAGCTTTCTTAAGAATTTCTCCCTTGGGAGAAAGTTAGCAGGCTAGCAGGCTAAAATCTCTCAGACCCAGAAATATCAGGCCCACAGAGGATTACTTTGGTACTTAATCCTGACAAGCAGTTTACATGCACTGACCCTGTCAGGAAATTGTAGCCTGATTTGGTACCATTTTTGGTGTTTCCTGTGAAGCATCTCTAAACATGAAAATCCACCAAACTTTGATATTTTACATGAACATAAACATCTGGCTTGGGAATTGAGATTGGTCCAACCGTTAAAGCAAGACTCAGGGTGTAAAAATTAAGATTTTGGATAATTTCTATTGCAAGGTAAAAGTACAGTAATTGCTAGTAAAAAGAAGCAGAGGAAGGCATATAGTTACAAAGACAGAGCTGAACAGATAAAGGTTTTCAGACTTTGATCTTGTTTTATAGCTAGTGCCATGGAGTTTTTCCATATGACAAATACTTTACAGTCTATTTTTTGATAAAAGATGTGGAAAGTAGACTGGTAGTAAAGCTGCCAGTATTATTTCTGCCAGGTGAATCTTGGGACTACAGGCTTTCTACAGTGATATTTGTTTTTCAGTCCACAGACAAAGCAAGGCTGTGCTAAATAAGGTATAGTTACATGAAAAATTAAGATGTATCAGGACACTCTGAAATATACATACTATAAAATTTAGATATTATCAGAAAATTACCACCTCACTAAAAAACCCTCTATGAATTCTAAGTGTGAGTTCTTATTTTACTGGCAAAGATTTTTTTAGCATTCTCTCTACTTTTAAATATCGTGTTTATTGCAAAACATGTAGTCTCTGGGTTAATATAAAGGATTACAGTAATCAGTTATATTTAAATGACATCCTAGTTTTCTAAGCAGCAGTTTATCATGAATTACTTCTAGAAAATGTAATTTAAATGAGTCATCTCTTTCTCTTATGTCAAAAAGAAATTCACACTAGATCCACTTTTTCCCTTTTAGATTTTCTACCTCAGACGCCTACAACCCAATATAAAAAGACAGCATTTATCAATTAGATCTCTGTGTACATTAAGTAATACTTGAGTATTAGCAAAATGTCAAAAAAAAAGTTGAATTTCATGTCCTATATCTCTCCCAAGAATAATGACATGGACAAATATTTCAGACTTCAGACTGGTCAGAATAAAGTTACTTGGAGCTATTATTAACTCTTCTCCCTGAGGTTATCCTTCCCTCTGTGGCCTCATTGCACTGTTCTTTTCCAAAACGCTCCAGCTTATTTCTTAATAATATTCTGTTGTATTTATTTTATAAGTGAAATCATGGCACACTTATGACAGTAACAGTTTTTTCAGAAAAACGAAGTTAAAACCAGACATCTGGGCAACTACCACAATTTTTGTTTCACTGGTTATCTTGAAACCTGTGCATCCAAATTCTCAAACCACTTCTCATTTTTCAAGCAACTGAATTCATACCACACTACATAACTTATCACCTGGCTTCCTTGCTGCAGAACAAGCGATTTTTCAGTTAGCAACCATCTTGTACTTGCTAGCATAGCATATACGGTGCTGTGTTATGTCTGCACAGCCAATGCTGTCTCAGTTAAGAAACAGGAAAAAAGTCTTCACAGTTACTACATCCATCAGGATTTTTATTGATTTCAAATTATTCTCTTTTAATTAAGTAAATTTGCATCCCGACGTGGATTGTTATCTCATGTTCACTGCATTGCTCCACTTTTTCTACAGCACTTGACAGAATCACTGCTACGTGCATTGTAGGGTTGCTCCTCCTCAAGCCAATATGCCGGCCACTTCTAACTTTCCACTGTCATCCTCAGTAGCTTTATGTGCCAGTGCAAAGGAAATGAAAGAAATGCTGTTCATCATCAGAGTCTGGAGAAACCTCTACATGATTAGGAACTTACAGTTTTAGGCTATCTCTTAGAGCAAATGAATGACACAGAAGTTGTTGTCAACAGTGTAAAGGTAGACCCTAAAACAATCTCCAGGAAGGCCTCTGAAGAGAGAGAGTCAGTTTGGGTCATGTACAGCATTAGAGAAGATAGAGGGTGGAGATATTTGGATTCCAAGAATCACTCTCATATGAAAACAACATAAATATAAGGCCAAATTTCTTAAAAGCCCAAACTCAGCTACCAGTCTGAAAGTCTAGAGTAGATGCAAAGATTACTAAATTATTTTTGGAGTCTAAGATGTATTATGAGTATTAATGGTAGATATAGCCATTGGATGGTGCTGACAACTTTCAACTGTAAACAGAGAAAGCTAGAATTACCTTTCCTTCTGGTAAAGGCTGGTGAATGTCAGCTTGAGACTTCTGACATTCTGTCTAGTGCTATTTCCTTTCTAAAAGTAATTTTTTCTAAAAATAATTTATTTTAGACTGTCACATCTAAATAGGAAGAAACTGTACTTGCTTTATCTCGTCTGGTATTACACAACTGTAGCATTTGCATTATGTTAAAAGAAAATGTGAAACTTGAATCAATACCTTCTCTTGTTACTAATTCTTTAGTATTTTTGTTGCTTACTGTGAGACACAGGAGGAGTATGAAAATGAAATCTTGCTTATAATGAATTGCTATTTGATGCTAAATGCTGTCATATTGTTGCAGCATCACTCATAGTAGTATTTTAATATGTGATTAACTAAACTAGGTAAATGAGGAATGTAATTAAAATGCTGTTCTTAGCATGTAAAATAATTTAGGAGAACAGTTGAGTGATGGATCAGTTCATATAATTTACAAGAAACATGAACAAAACCAGCATTACTGTCTCCCACTTGAATAGAAAGTCAGCTGATTTCAACATGAAACCTTCCAGAATTCTTTGAAGTACAATACTGCTTTCTTTGGGGGGCATTGTAGGTTAATAATGTATTTAAACCAAGCTAAAATAAGACAGTGTTTCAATAAATTCAAATTACATAGAGCTGAAATTCTCAACTTAGTTTCTACTGAGACCTCCTTTTTCAGTTTGAGAGTTCTCATCTCTCCAGTCAAGCAAAGAAATCCACTGTCCTTGGAAATATGGAAAGTCTGTAATCACCCTAATGCCCTGACACTTGCTTGCTACTCCATTGAGCATTATGACTCTTTGGACTGACATCCTTTGAGACATGAGGGAAGTTTCTTTTTTTTTTTTTTTTTCCCAGTTAGCCAATTATACTCTAGTGTAGATTAAAACAGTTGAGTGCACATACAACAAGAGCAACATTAGTTCTTTGGAAGACCTCCTCTCCTCTCCTCTCCTCTCCTCTCCTCTCCTCTCCTCTCCTCTCCTCTCCATTCCTTTCACAGTGATCTATAATTTGGCTGCTCTCCTTCTCCCACTTCTGATCTTTTTTATGGACTAAGTATCACCCATCTCTCAGCCAAAAGTATTCAAATAAGGGATAGTATTTTTCTTTGGTTGACCTGAAAAGATCTAAACCATTTTCTGGTAAAATCTTGAAGGATGAAAGCAAAGAAAAAGAAAACTAAAAAAAAAATGAAGGAGCCAAAATAGCAAATACTCTTGCCTACTGATATAAGTCCACACTTCCACTGGACTCTTAGGAGATAATAATTAGTAAAGAAGAATTAGTAGAAATATAATGAATAACTAACACAGATGACTGAGGAACAAAGATATGAAGAAATTCCTAACAAAGCACACTAGGTAACTTTCTTGTAAATCACATTTTCAAAGTTCAAAATAGTTACCAGCACTTTCTGCCTTTGTCTATGTATAAGACACTTGTGGAAATAACACTGTTTAATTCAGCACAGGAAAAATCATCACCTTGTTCAGTTGATGTCTCTGACAAAAGACAGCTAACTGATTACATATGCCATCTTGCCCCGAGTCTCCTAGTAGGAAACTACAAGAGAAGTAAAAATCTCTTTGTCATACACAGTTTTTGTGTGTGTATGAATCATAGCACAAATCTGAATAATACCACCAGCTGGTGCAAACGTACGGACAATGGCAGGGAGCACTACATTGTTCAGGTTTAGGATTTAGAAGAAAGGTTGATGCTGCTTTCATTTTCTCTTTGTACCCATTTTTCAGATATTTCACAGAACTATGTTCATGCTTTTACAAAACTAATTCCAGGATGTTCAGGAACTTCATTAATGATTTATTTTATCATCTTAAAAGGAGCACAAATGTTGACAATATATTGAATATTAAAACTCCTCAAGCATTTCCTTATTTATATTATTTAAATAGCTGTTTTACAAGTTCTGTGCTGTATTCTCATCCTCCTATCTCTTGAGATCATATTTACCTAAATAAGTTTATTCAGCTTGCTAACTATTTTAAAATTGACTGATTTCATCAACTCTTCATTAATCCTTGTAACAATTTTCTCCTTGTATTTCTATCCCCCCTGCAATCTATTGATAAGAGCTTTTACCCCAATACTGCCAACTGGGAAAACGTTTAATGAGTTGAAAGCTGTAGTGAGAGATTTCCTGGTTTGTATCAATGCCTGCTGGAATGTTCTTTGTTTGATGAGTACAAGGAGAGACCTAAAGAATAGCAACCTGAATAAGTGGCACTAAACTTTCAGGGTTTACAACTGAATTTTACAAAATCTAGAACCACTTATTAGGCTTGAACGATACTGCAGCTTTCGCTCTGAGAAATTTGGAGTTGATATAGAGGATTTTAAACAATAAAGATCAAACATATATTCTCCAAATACTCTTTAGTAGGACACTGTAACTCAGTGATCTTCAAGAGTTACCACTGGGTTTCCTGGTGGTCTCTAGTCTAGTCTAGCCCAGTACTGCAGCACCACAAAATCAAATTGAAGAGAGTTTATTTGAGAGGAACTACCTGCATAAGGGAATTCAGCATTTTTTCTTAGTAAGTCTAGTGATTTGTTCTGCATGACCTTTGCCTTTGTTACTTATTTTCTCTTTCACAAGCCTTTCTCCATCACCCACTTTTCTGCATCCCGAAATAACAAAAGTCTAAATGAATCGTAAAGTTAAAAAATGTTATGAAAAACAATTACTTAAGGAGGGCATTTCTCTTTGCTTTTTAAATTATGGAAAATAACTTCCTTGCAGCAGAATAATCTTGGTTTTCTAGTAGTCTCTACTTCTCCATGGAGGAATTTGACAGCTCAGAGTCAAACTCCAGCAGAGTCAAAACCATTTCTGCTCTGATGGGACCAGTTTTACATCTGAATTCTTATCAGTCAGCTGAAGAGCCACCCTGCAATTATCTTATAGAGAACAAACTATTAATTCTAATGAAATACTAATTAAAATCACTTCTGTTACACTTGCAGACAGAGGAAACACCCCTGTGGATGGCAAAGAAAATTCCAGTGAGTCAATGAAATTTTGTAATCTCTATTCTAAGTATTATCTTACCAGAGAAAAGTCAATCTAACACCAGTTATATATTAATGAATGAGGATTGGGGGGTCTTTAGGCATAATTATTGTCTTCAACATGAAAAGTTATTACGATAACAAACCTGCTATATACAGCTCATTTGCACAGAAATCTTCATAGTAGAATGGGCAAATAACAATGAACTTCAGTTATTTCTTTTATGAACAAATAAGTTCGTTGCAATTTTTGCAAAGTATGTGCAATAGTAAAAACTTATGACTAGACACACCATATAAATTCCTCAGGACTCTAAATGAAAATTAAAACTGTGACAGGAAAATAACATTTTGAAAAAAAAAACCTTTTCCCCTCTCTTTTTGGAGCATTGACTCTTCAAAAGCAGAAAAAGGCTGTTTTCAGTAATTAAACTAGAATATATATTGTGTCTAATATGACCTACTCTTTGCACTAAAAAAATCAATAATATTAAGAAGCACCATAAATCTCATTATTGATTGTTTTATATTTCTTTACTAGCTCTATAAAATATATGGTGAACTTTTTCTTTAAATCACATTCAGCAGTTTGGTCATAGGATTCCCTCTTTGTTTTATCTGAGACACATGGTCAGTATTTCACCTATGCTGTAGTAATTATAAATAGAGGCAAACAGGGATGCCTAGAGATTTAACCTCAATGCTATTAGAATGCATTCTTATTAGTGAATGGTAGCAGTTATGTTCTTTCTAGAGACATGAGCCTGCACGTTTTATGCCTGACCTAATTTAGTAGTATTCCATGAAATTAATCTTAAAAAAAGAAACCGTTTTTGTAAATTGGCTGCTCGTGTTAGAAATCTCAAGAGTTCTCATTAACAGAAAATTACATTCATGTGATCAAGAAAGCTTTTGTCATCCTGCAGATGAAATAAGCCTGTGTGGAGTCATGAACTAAATTGAAACGATTTGAAAAAGCAGCTAAAACAAAGAGAGGCTTTCTTCTGATGATTTTACTAAAAGGAAAAAGGAATGAAAACTGAATATTTGTGTGAATGGATAGTTTCTATGAAAAATATGCAGCTAACAGGGAAGTCCAGACTTGGCATTGAATGTGTCCATAGGTGCCTGAAGCAGAATTAGTCCCCCTGCTGCATGGTCTTTGTTTGACACACAGGCAGATAGCTCTTACAGCAGTCACTTGAACACTTCCAGATGCAGCAAAGTCCTCTTAATTTGTACACAAACTGAAGCCTACATGTTTTTCAATTATTAAAAGCGTGTTGGCATATTATGAGGTGTTGTAGAGTCCAGTTGGCTTCCTGAAATGCTTAGAAGTTAACTACTATTAGTAATACGTAATATACAGACATATATAATTGTATATATTTTTGGTTTTGTATACATCTTTGAAAAGATTTGATTTTTAATGTATACATATTGTTTAGCTATAAAAAAAGAGCTGAGATTGACTTCTGCATAAGGATAGCTCATTCTCCATATTTATGGTTGGCACAGAAAGCTGTAGCTGTGTCTACTTGAGACTGAGAAAGTCATTAAGGCTGGTAACTGCTGGAGGGGTCTGCTACACACACATCTCAAGTTAAAAGAAATGCAGAGAGAGGGAGAGGAGATGGTTTGGGGGCTTGTTGGTTTTAATTTTGTGATATTTTAATAAAGTAACCCTTCCAACTGTATCACAAGCTATCCTTGACAGCAAAAAGTAGTTTTAAATCGTACATTAAACCTCAAACTGCTATCTTCTCAAAAAAGTCATCATTTTATATAATGAAGAAACAGCAATCAATTCACTTCCCACCACCTTATTTGCATGATAATGTATTAGTTATTGTCTCCCTTATGGGCACTTGCTGGAAAATATGTCCAGTACATTCTGAATCAGTGGTGGAACTGCTACCTTCCCAGCAGGCTTCGCACCAGTTTATTCTCCCCTAAGTTAAGCATTCCTTCAGGATGTGTATTTTACTAATATGTTAAACCTGTGCTTTTTCCAGAAAGCTGCATACTGGCATCAGCCATTGAATTCTTTTACTCTTCCAGATCATTTCATGCATTTATTCTTCTGTGAGACTCAAGACAAATCCTATGGTAACTTTTAAGGAAAAACATCTGTAGTCTGCATTTAATGACTGCAGAGTCAAAAGTTATATTTGATTAATCTTAATACTTCCAAAACTTGAAGCACTCTGCCATGCCCGTTGTGTTTAACATCCCTGTTTAAATTACAAATTTGTAAATATTTCGTTATTGCTTATGATTACTTCTAACACGAAAAACAACCCAAGGCTGCAGAGAGCACTAGCGATGCTTCGGGAGCTGGGGCTCCTGCCTGGCTCCAAGCTCACATGAGGTCCTTGCTCAGCCAAGACATGAAGTTCTCACCGCTGCTTGCTCCTAAATACAGAAAGAATGGCCTATCTACTTCACACAAAATATGCAGCTGCTCTAACAGATGGTGACCTAGTAAAAAGGTTAGAAGAAAAAATCCAAAATAATGATGCTGGTTGCAAAAGATACTACTCACATCAAGAGAACTGGAACTGCTTTGTAAAAGCAGTCTGAATTTCTGGGTGATAATCAGAAATACTGGCAGAAGGCAAATGTCTACTTAATGTTAAGTACAGCAAAATTAGTATCTGTGCATTTAAGAAATTTATTCTTAGGTGACATCAGTGCTAGTCTAGCCTCTAGACAGTGATGTAGCCAATTTACAATTATCTAACAAGGATGTCACAAAGTACAATTCTTCCTCCCTGAAGACAGGAAATAGTATCTGTGTGTGCCTTGTGATGCCAGAAAATACCAACAATAGAATTAAGCTGACTTAATTAATTTTTGGTGCTATCTACATGTTTAGTTTTTATAAGGTCTTCTATTTCACATTCATCATGTCATCTAAGATTAACAGGTTGGCGCAAAGGAATTAGACTTTTTTGAGACAAGATTCCAGCTATTCAGATTTGGAACAGTTTCCCAATGGTTATTCTCGGGTGTTGCTTCCTGGCATAATTTCCCTTTCTGTTTATGCAGAACAGGACTTTTTTCTTTTTGCAGAATAATTCCTTTTAGCATGTTCTGAAGCTTACTTCAGTGATGAGTATGTAAGCTCCTTCTTTCAGAGGAACTAAATACTTACTTTAGACAGTACCCCTGAAGTCACTTGCTGAACATCTCTGTGAATAAGAATTGCCCATGCATTGTGTGCAGCCTCATTTGGTATGGGAACCAAGAGCAGAGAAAAAAAAAACAACAACCTGAGATAGAACAGGCCAGCTCAGGTCCAGCAAGGCAATATCAGCTTTGGAGTCCTCCAGAACGTGGCTTGTGGACAAGCAAACAAGACAAATCTTATGTGATAGTGTGCTGAACTGAAGCCAGATTTGGCTTGCCTGCCATGCCCTGCTGCCACACTGGTTCCAAAGTGTCTCTCTGGGTCAGGCAGACCCAGCTGCAGCACCTGAACTGGCTCCATGTGTGTCCATAGTGTTCACATTGAGTGTCTCTCCCACCTGGGAGAGACACAGGTGGCACACCAAGCTTCAGCAGTGAAGTTAAATTATTCCTCAGTCTGGGAAAGAGAGCTTCTTCCAGTCTGTTTTTGTTATACATAATGGAGTCTTGACTTGATTTTAATGCATCAGAATTTTTTATTTACTCTTACTGGAAACCCTATAAATATTATTATCTTGTACAATGTTGAGCACACTTGGATGTGCAAACCCTGCCAGATCCAAAATGAGATCATTAGTGCACAATAAACATCAAGAACTTTTCCCACAAAGTTTCCATAAAAGTAAATTTAATAATACAGACATCCGTGACTTTCTTTGAAAAACAGATTTATCTTGAAAATGACACTGTACTACTTATTGGCTCTGTGCTACTGAGAGAATCACTTTAGACAAATATTCTCTACTGTTCTTCTTTCTTCAGACTGACATGGGCTTTATAGAAACATTTAACCAGACTGATATGAAACTCTGAAATGCCTTAAGATTTGCTTATACAACATTTAAGTTTCTAGTGAATACTCATGTTTTAAAAAAGTTTTTTTTAAAAAACTTTTTTTTTCTTTGCCTGCATTAGAAAGATTTGGTATTTATGTATGAAAAATACTTGGCTATATCACCTTCACACCTGTGTTTCTTAAAGACAGACTTGCAGTCTCTATGTTTTGGTTGGTTTGTTTGGAGAGACAAGATGTTTGATCTTTAAATGGGCCTGACTGCAGGTTACTGAAAGCTCTGTGGGCACTATGGAAAAAATATGTCCATCCTTTAAAAAATTTATCACATTCCATATGCCTAGTTTGGATTCATATGCAATTCTTCATCTTTTCACTGTCATTCATTCTTCTTGCATTAAAGATCTGATGGTTTCATTCCTTATTCTTCCAACCTGTTTTTTAAAATAATCTGGTAACTTTAGCAGCAATTGCAAACATGTATTTCTTCTCTTGTGCACTAATTTCAATTCACCTTTTTATCTCTGTATTCATGCTTTCCTCTTCAGAAAATGCCATCAAGTATAAAAAAAATTAAAATTATATACATTACACATATTGTATGTTTATAAATGTGTATGTATTAATTAACAGTAGTAATTAATGCTAGAATAGGTAGAGTGTAGTTATTCTAGCCTGTAAAACTTTTTCATACTATTAAATGTCCAGGTGCTACAGAAATCAATGTGGAAACTCATATTAATTAGCTGGGATTTCACTGTTAACTTGTTCTAAAAGAAAAAGGCCAGGCTCCTGCACAGTGCTGTGGACAAAGATCAATATGCCAAGCCTCTGGAAGAAAAACTCATTGCCATCCTATATGGAGCAAGACTGAGACAATGGTTTTCATAGAACCAACCAGATTTTGCACACTTTCTCTCAAAAGTGAGCTCAGTTTTTATGAAGACTGACTTTTACTGGTTCAAATTGCCTGCAGGCTGTCATGACAAGCCTTGTCAGGTCCAGACTTACAGGTTTCATTGGTCTCTTTAGGTCAGAGACATTATGTAAAGCTGAGAAGGAAATGAAACTAGACAGGAACCCTCTTACAAATTACCTTGGATCATCTGCAGAAATTGCTAATAGGCTGCTAGGCCATTGTCTCAGCACAGATGCTTTGCCTTCTTCCACAGCCATGGCTCCCCACCTACATCTTCACCAGACCACCTCAGTAAATGGCAATGGTCCTGTGCCCCACCTACTTGAAATATGATTGGAGAGAATTAGCATGGAATTAAGACAAATAAATCTAGTTCTTATAAGTTTCTTCAAAATACTTTCTTGCACAAGGATCAGTACTGCATAGCCACGTAGAGAATATCTCAATAAATTGTGAGAGCAAATTTATAGCCTTAAAATATAAAAATATGCTTTTGTATTATTCTGATTTTACATAATTGAGCACAGCCTGTTCTGGCAGAAAAGAACAGCTGTCTGAAGTAACTTCTTGTTACATCTCCAATGCCACATATTTTTCTATCTAGTTACAGATAATTATACGCAATTACAACATTTTAGTAATCTTTGTGAAACAGCTAATTTAGTTGTCTCCTCTTTTTTGTCTTGTAATTCTCTCCCTTCACATCCTGAAGAGTAATCTGAAATACAGAATGGATAAGAGAAGGATTTCACAACAATTTTTAATCATCTTAAATGCGGACCATCTACAAATCCCGTCTTTATTGCTACAAATTTTGCCCAGGCATTAGAACACTTTATTGAGTACAGCTCTCTTGTACCTTGTAAAGAGTTTTCAAACTTTTCCATTAGAAAAAAATCCAACCAAACGGAGTCAGTGCATGGTCCAGCTAAACTGGCCATTCATTTAAAACTCCAAAGAGCCAAAGGTCCCCTCTAACTCTTCTCAGGACTTTCCCTTCCGGACTGCCAGTGGAGCAAATCCTTGCCCCTAAGTTGCTAAATGTGCTGTACTGCACCAAAAAGAGGCCAGTGCCAAAACTGCAAGGTGACTGCAGATTTTCTGCCTGTCATGCACTTCAGTCTGTGCCCAGGTTCTAAAATCCTCCTACACTGCAAATGGGTGTGGTCTTTTGACAAGTAGGCATAACAAAGTATAAAAAAAGATTGCTTCATACAAGACAAAAAAAAAAAGGAGAGTAATTTATTTGTAAATTTTTATAATACCTTAATTAGACTGGCTAATTAATGCTTCTGGAGCATGTGAATTCTGCCTTTCTCAAGCAGGGGAAATTACAGAACTGTAGATCTCTTTGAAAATCTTGGCCGTTACTCAAATTATTTTAATTCCTATGAGATTTCTTCTTGAAACACAGAATTTTTTCTTCCCCAAAACCTGCAGTGAGTCCCATAAGGTAGGTACACAGAACCATACAAAAACAAACTAGCTTTGATTTTTCAGTGTTCAGCAACCAGAAAGAGAATCAAGGTTAAATGGAGATACAAATATTCTATGGTTCTTCTTATCAAGGTATTGCACTAAAGCCAACCAATTTTGTAATATTGCATAACATTCTTGCACTTCCAAATAATGGGGTATGTATCATCTTTAATTTTGGTAAAGGTTTGCTAATCTACAGACAAACACATGCAGGTTAGTTTTCACTAGAGCTGGTACAACAACTTCTGGACACAGGCTATGGAGCAGACAAAAACACAGTTCTGGGATTTCTGCAATTGTATGTTTATATAATGAGTGAGAAAGGAAATAGTAAATAAGGAAGCTTGTTTCAAGTAGGGGCTGTATGAACAATGTTGTACATTTGCAGCATTTTAAAGGCAACTGCAGTATAGACACAAGAATAAATGGAGGGCTGTAGAAGGACAAAACCTGTTTCATCTGCTGACTGCCATTTGAAAAATGCAGATTTCTACTGTTCTTTCAGTACCTGGAGAGTGTTTTCTTGCTAACAGTAGATTTTTAAGTTTCAGTGCCAAAAAACTTTAGTAGATGGTCAGCCTTTGCTACAAACACCATTCAAGCATTTGTAGTTTAAATTACCCAGCAAACACAATGGAAAATGAAAACAACCTAGCCTTGTAACACGCCCAAAAGGCTTCTTGGGTAGACTTCATACACTTTTTAAAGGCATGACAAATGACTATCCTTGTATAACCAAGCATTTATAAGAAAACTTTCTGAAAGAAATTGTTTAGTAAAAAATGAAAATATTGTACAAGTCAGGTGTGAAGAATTCAAAAGGGTTTCTGTGTATGCAAGCAAAATGCCTTATTTTTTTATACTGTCATGTGCTATAAATTTAAGTGTTTAATATTGGACCAGCCAGGGGTCAAAAATGAGTAGTGAACCTGCCAGAAGAGGTGTTTTCCATTTCTTAAGCATCATCCTGGTCCACGAGAGAACTGTTTGGCTTTTTCACATCTACTGATACTCCTAGCACAGATAAAATATTATTACTCTTTAAATAACTATCTTTAGACCAAATCTGTTCACTTCAAGTGAGTTCAGTATGAGAAATATTTTGATTTCTAAAATTATAAATGAAATCATCTAAACACCTAGTACTATTAAGTTAGTTTTTGAGAATACTAGAATAAACTTCTGACAAAGGATTTGCTTTATAATTTAAGCCTAATGTAAACACAATGTGCAGTAGGTTTTTCTCTTTTCTCAGTGGTACCTGACCTTTACTTCATTGGATGGGCATCTTAATCTATTAGGCACTGGATGCCGTTTCCTACGGGAATTTGAGTTCTCAGTCAGACTTGATTGCTTTCCATTCTGGTGTAAGGTGTGAGGAGACTCAACAAGACTGTTCCACTGTCAGGACACTGATCTAAAAAGAACTCATGAGTGACTGGTCACTCTTTAGCAGTCTGCTGTATGATGTAGCATTTCTTATGATCTGTGAATTATGTGATCAATTGGCATCAGAAATTTGAATCACATTCATTTTTTTCTTCTGTTGTGTTTCTCCCTGCTGTCTAGCCTGTCCTGATCCCAGCATGAGACTCTCATAAAAAGGTCAGCATTGCTCTGTGACTCATCTGCCATTACACAGAGAAAAATTTAATTGATCAATCATCCAGGTCAGAGGGAGTCCTTTTCATGACTGTAATAGACCACAGTAAGGTTTGTAATTGAGAATAGGTTGCCTCAAGATCGTTCTCAGGAGTGAACTTGTTAAAATCTTTAAAGGATGAACTTCTCAAGTCTCCTTTGACATATATCCAGGTTTTTAATTAATTCATTTAGAATGTGCCTGCATAATTTGGTCATATTGGCACTGAGTAGTTGTGATTTTCCTCCTCCTCTTCTTTATCATTAAAATAATAACATAAAAAACTGTATCACTGATCCAAAGTCATCCATCTCTGTCTTTTGTAGCCTTGCAATGAGTAGGCAATTTTGCTTGCTTTCATTGCAAAAAGCCACATTGTGGTCAGGAAGCCTTTGGAAATTCTTCTGAACTCCAATCTCAGAAAATGTGTTTTAAATCCTGCATGTTGCATTTGAACCAAAGATAAATCAGTGAATAACAGAGAAAAACACTCCTGCCAGGATTCTTAAGTTTGCCATGGTTGTGTTTCCTTCTTTCGTGACCTCAGTGCTCACTTAAGGTACCAGCTGTATGTTAATATGAAAGAAGCATTATACTGACTGTAACAAAATTAAAATTACAAGTTACAAGAGCATTTTTCTATACATCTTGAAAGATATTTTAAAACAATAGCAGAGGACTACCACTGATTTGTCTGGATAAAAAGATTTCCATCACCCTCACAACATTTTCTCATCTTCCATTATGATGCTTTCCACAGTGAGCTGGCAAGATAAAGGTATAATTATGCAAACATGAGAAACTGTACAGTTCTCTTTAAGCAGTAAGTTATCTTCATAACAAAAAGGATTCAAAATCTGTTTCCAAAAGGATATCACTCCTGGGGAAGGTTATATTTCCCTAATTACTCTCAACAGCTCCATCTCAGGATTCTCAGCCCATAAAACAGTTTTTATTTAGAGAATACCTATGAAAAGCCAGCTGCAACTCTACAAATGCTGCATATTGTCAGATTATATAAATTTAACTCTTAAAAGTCCTGACGCCTAGAGAAATAAATGGGTTCTGTCTTCAAAATCTCCGATGAGGATTTCGTGATACAGTCATTTGTTTTAATACACTGTTGTGAGGTCTTTATGTTCTGTACACTTCAGTGTTTTCTTGCAAGTTTCATACAGTACTGATGCAAATAGTCCAGGCCTGGAATGAGAAGGGAAAGGCACAAAGGCACCAGCACAGAGCCTGCTCATGTCTGGCAGTGATACAGCAGTGATAGCGTGAGGCAAACGGGACTGGTGATCACTCAGAGGTCCATGGTGCACACAGGGGATGCTTTGGGCCCCACTGCTCTCTCCAGCAGTGCACAAGTACAATGTCCTACCTCAGCCTGTGCTCAGCTTCTGATTTATTGAATTGCAGTTATTTGTTCTGCCCAACAAAATAATAAATTGTGTTTTTATGTTCTGCTGCAAATAAAGCCACTGAAAGAGTTGAGTGGCCATTTCACATTATTTCTCTGACAAATGTGCTGTAGGCTCCATCCTTAGCAGATCTTACTATATTCTTCCTAAAGAAACAAAACATAAAAAGGACAGAATAGGTTGTCAATGTTGGCATCTGTTCTAGCTAACAAAGCTACAATCCAGAAGTGCACATCTACCATGAATAGTGTTAGGACCTTAAACAGTGATTAATAAGGGTATGCAAGTATAAAACATTTGTATTGTGAACGTCAACCATATTGCTTACATGCCTGCAGGGCTCACTCTGGTTCAGTTGAAATGCTGATTGTGAAACAGATATTAAAAAGTTCAAGTTATTGATTATATTGATACAACAGGAAAGTTAAAAGCTTAATGTCGCATTTCTGGGATCTTTAGGAGTGTATATTTAAATAAGTGATAATGCTGACTCAGCCTGCAAATCTTGACTTTTGTCCTTTTCAAAAATAACCCACTTTTACGGGCTACCTGCCCACTTCTTGGCTTCCTCCCTGATCTCACTCCCATCTTCTTATCACAGTTGCACAGCTCTTGCCTGCAAAGTATGAGCAATCTGCTTAGGAAACACACCCCAACACCTCCAAGTTCCATTCTTAACCTCCTTGCTGAGTTACTAATTCTGTTCTCTAGACACTTGTTTTTCTTCAGTCTTTTAATGATCTCTTGCCACCCTCTCCTGCTTCTCCTTCCTTCACAGTATGTGCATGTACACACACACACACATTTCCTGGAGTTGTCACCCTCCTGTGCACTCCTACCCTCCATCCCTCTGGTGTCAGCTTCGTGTACCAGGATCCTCATTGAATCTCAAATTCATTTTTACTGCTTTCTGTTTATACTTATAAAGAGAATATGCTTTGGTTCTCTACTAGGAATGAAACACTTATTAAAGTGAAGTCGAAAAGAATTTTATTTTCCCTTTTTACTTTTATTTTCATGTGTTCTGATTTGCATTGTGCAGAATTCAGTTGACAATAGGACATAACTCAGAACAAACTAATTTCCAGCAATGTCAATTGATATTTGATAATTTTCCTGTTCTTGCTAGTAATCTATACCCTACTTCAAAAGATTAGAAGGCTGAATATACATTGGCTTTTTTACCAGAGAGAGAGGCTCACAAAAGTCACTAACAAAAAACAAGTAGAAGGTGAGACAGCACAGCAAAAAATGAAAACTGAAAATGAATTTATTTGAATTCACTATTATAGGAAGTGACACAGATGAAGATCCCACAGATGAGGGTTGAGTGCCAGGTGAGTACACTGGAAAATCACTGAGCTTTCCTTTTGTTTCACAGTGCAAAAGGTTATATACTTGTTACAGTACCATGTACAATTTTTATTTTTTTTTTGTACAGCTAGATTTCTTCCTTAGTGTTTTCTACTTTTTACTCAGGCATTTTATTCAAATTCTGCTTGACAAAGGCACAACAGGGATGCCTTCACAAAATCCTACATTACTGCAAAAACTGAGTATGTACTAAAAATCTGTGCTTAGATTGGTGCCCATGAAATGAATGGATATAAAGTTATTTCTAAAAGTACATATTAAATACATTCTTTTCTTACTCCTATCTCTAAAACCCCTGCTTTCATTGTTATCATTTGAGGCATACAGTTAGAGCACCTGGAAGCAATCAGTCCATTGAAGCTCATTCTTTCACATGTATTATTAATAAGAAAAGGATTCTTACAGTAGATTAAAGGTACAGTAAGAACTTTCACTATCTTCCTGCATTCTCTGGATGCTCATTGATGCTTTCAGGAAGAAAAAAAGGTAGACTGAATTAACATTCTGCTATGTTTCACTCTTCAGAGTATAACTCTGCAAAAGGTATAGAAATGTTTCCTTTGCATGAATCAGGTAATAGGTTTGGTAAGAGTAGAGTAAGAAGAGTGCCATTCTTATGTAGATAATACAGAGAGTTGGGCTGTTACATACCCAAAGAGGTGATGGCATTTTACTGCAGATCTGGAGTGGATCATCTCATGTCATACTAGAGAGGTTTGAACAATACCATGCAGCTTTAGCCAGACAATTCAAAGCTGAAAAGGAGCATCAAAACTTCATGTCTTTTTTCAGAAATTAATGCCAAGAAGTCCATGAGCTTCTTCCATGCCTCCTCTGAGAAGAATATCCCATCCCTGGGGTGTGCATAACTCAAGCAGTTGTCTTCCCTACTCAGTGTAACACAGCCTGACGTTCACCTGGGATCAGTGACCTGTAAATTCCTGATGGATGGGATGGTTCTGGAAGAGCATAAAAGTAAACCAAGAATAAACTCTAGAGTGATATATTTATATAAGTCTTCTAGATTTTAATGTAGAACCTTCCTTGGCAAAATGTCTGTGAATACAGTCAAGAATAAGATACTTAATTACCAAAATACCTTATGAACAAACTAAGGAACTGGCTGCCTTGTTTGGGTATTTAAATGTTGGTTTAGATAATGGAAGCCTGTGTCTCCCCCCTCTACCTTCTCTGCCCAGGATACACAGGTGTAGTTAGCATACAGGCTTCAAGAATAAAAAAGTCAGGTTTGTATCAGGAAAAAATGGTAAAGACAGGTGTGAATGACTAGACCAATTGCCCTGGGGGAAAGCAGTAACTTTTTTTTCAGCTGATGATGACTTGGATACGAAACATCCTCTGTCTGACCTTATCTGCTAACTGCAAGTCATTCCCACTGCAAACAAGGATTTGCCCTGTCAGATTGTCAATACCATCTATCTCATATTTATTACAAATTACCCCTTTTTTTCACTGTGCTGGCTTTGGTTGGGACTGTCTCACCTCAGTGTAAGAATGCAAGAATGCTGTCTTCTGTGCCTCTGACACTAAACCTCAGCATGCCTGGGGTGGGGGCTGATGAAGAAAACAACATAATAGATGTTGCCTGTCTCCCTTCCCTACATAAATAATGTCAGGAAGGTTGTTGTGGCAATGCTTTTGGCATTAGATTATCTAATGGCAGAAGGGTCCTGATTTTTCTTCTTATTGTTAACATGCAAGTAATTCCTTTTATATGGAAATGAGAATAAAGCAAATGTAGTATCAGGAGAGAGCATGAGCAATACAGCTTTCCTCACTTCTGTGCACCAATATTACCATTTGAGGAAGAATAAAGTGCGATTACTTTTCTTAAAGGCATTACATGATTTATTTCTTCATCCAGATGACAAGGCAAAACAAACTAGTTCCACTTTTCCCATAGGCTTTCAAACCAGAAAACTGTCTGTCTTCCTGGTAGATTTTCCATTTTCTAATGTAGGCAAATAATTTTTTAGAAAGCTAAAGAACTATGGAATCCTTATTCTCAGAAGCTACCTAGAACCACACAGAGCTTCAGTTTGGTGTGCTGAATTTACCCAAACACACCGCAGTGTTACATGATGTTGTTTCCAGAGGTGCTTGAACATCATTTGTCCCCACAATTAGCTACCACAACTAAAATTCAAAGACTTTCAGTGCCACACATGGCTTTGAAATGCAAGTGTACGTGCTGATGTATTTAGCAGACAGGGTGGTGACTGGCAGGTGCCTACGAGGACAGGAGTCTGCGAGGCAGGGCCGGTCACTGCAGGGAGTCCTGCTGCATCCTGTGAGCGAGGCACAACTGCACAACTCCTGCTGGAGTGGAAAAAGGGCCACTCCACTGCTGGACTGTCTCAGCCACTGAAGATACTTTCTGACTGGGACCACAAAAAATGCCATACTTTATTCCCAGTGACTGTAAAACCTTACTCAGGAGAGAAAAAGAAATCCTACTGCCAGATAAGCAAAAACAACTGGGAAAATGGTTGTCTTGACTTTCTTGTATTTCTGTATTTTCTGTATTTTCCCTTACTGAAAAACCCCTGTTCCACACACTGGGCAGAATTTTTAGCAGTTATCTCCTTGTAAATGCTTCTTAGAAATGTAAGCTTCAATATATTTCTAGTTATTGAATAAGATGCTATTAAATGTACCAGTATATAATGTCCTTCTTGATGTTCTGGTACAAACCAGGAAAATGTAACTGTCAGAAATAACATGAATATAATTCCAATCCTTTTAATTTAATGAATTGGCTCAAATTTAATACATAGATCTGAGGTTACTTTCTGGGTCTTATTTGATGATGGTTTCTTTGAATTTCATCTTTGCTTGGAGCTATTTTATTTCTAATTTTTGATCAAGTACATTTGTCCATATGACTTATCTTCAGGATACGGAGATGATAATTCTTTCCCATTGTATGTGTGCCCCATAAAAGTTCTAGGAGTTCTAGTATTATTCCCATCTAGCAATCTATGAGCATGCAAGCAGCTCAGTTTAAAACAAACCAAACAACCCCCGCTCCAAATTCAAGAATGTTTTTAATAAGCATAATCATGAACAAAATACAATTTTTCCTTCCTATATGACATAACTTTTTTTTTGAGCTAAAACATGTATTAGTGAACATGAGCTGTCTAACAAGTCAATTTGTTAGAATTCCACATGGATGTTTTTCTGGTGTTGTAAGACTTTGATTACATTCCATCCAGACTCATCTTAAAAGTGTGGTGGTTGATTACAGAGGTGGGTTGAAGCAACAGGGTCTGAATAGGTATTTCTTCAGAGATCTGCACAGGCTTCTCTGAAGAGGAGCACAGGATTAGGAGGTAACACAATTCACTGTACACTGAACACAGAGCAAACGGGCAGCTGACTATATGGTGTCAATCAGTGAACCTCCCAGAATCTTTTTAAGGATATTTATTTGATAAAGTTGTTAGACTCCACTGATTCCATGAAGGGCTGAACGCTTCTGTTTGCACCAAGAGCAAGCTGTAGGAACCTCTTTGAGGTAAAGAGCTCTAGAGGCCACTGGAAAAGATCATAAAGAAGGGGAATGCATCCAATGGTTAATATCCTAAAAGTTAGCAGCAGCCTATTTTGAGGCCAAAACTGTAACACACTGGACTCTAGATGTCACTGGCAGCAATAGAAGGTGACACAAAGAATTCCAGAAGGTTTAATTTTATACAACACCACTAGGGAAGTTTAAATACAGCTTTGATACACAAAGGGAGGTGGAAATGGCATTTGCACAATCTGGCAGCTTATTAGACTTCAGATGCAAAGACACAGACCCCTGTGCCTCCATGACTGCACTGCTCATACTTCTCTGCCACCTCCCGAATGAGAGTTCATCAAAATATTTAAAGGGAAAGATGTAAAAACTAATGAAGATTGAGTTGGATTTTATTAGTTCTTTATAGTTTGAAATTCCAAACTAAGCACAGCTGGGTACCCACTGACAAAAACAATGTTATTTAGGTGTATTATGATATACATTAATGCAATAAAATCTTATAGAACAGAGTAGCTGGTCTTGTGATGTTTAACTTGGGAACAGGAGCTTCAGAGTGACAGTAAAGTTATAGGAAAAGTATCCAAAATTCTAAACATGATTTTAGTTTTTAAGGACTCATATAATAATTCTTTTCATCCTTACTTACTTTAAGTAACTTTGTTAACCCAAATAGAAAAAGTTTAGTGCTTATGAAAATTAAAGAGATTTTTTTCATCGCTTTTAATATTGAATTGGTTTTAGATTTTATCTTTATTTTTAAGAAAGGTGATGAAAAATGCTGTATTTAAAAAATGAATCCTCATAAGAAATGCTTTAGCTGGAGGAGAAGCTTTATTGATTTTTAGGGGTGGGATTTGGGAATTGAATTTTTCTGGATCATAACATTTTATTTACTGGTGGTTGATAAACTGCAGTGTCACTTGCCAGCTGGCTTTAGTTAAAGAAAGCTGATTGATAGCCCAGGACATACATATGAAGAACAAAATTATAAAAATGGTAGAAACTTTTACCCCCCTCCCCCTACAATTATTCAGGCTAAGTATTCCCTTGGCTTGAACATGATCGTTCTTATTATTTATTGCCTGCATTATTCTAACTCTTATAGGTACCAATTGCCACTAAAGTTTCTGTCTACTAGGCTCTTAACATTCTGTGCAAAAAATTGGTTTGGACATGCTATACAGTCCCTGAATGCATATCATCATACAGTGGAATTTAGACATTTATCCAGGTGTCACCTGCTATTTCTTGCCCTTTGTATGAAGATGCCTGTGTAAGACAAAGTATTCCAGTGTGCAGTAGTAAATAAAAAAACCTTTACATTAAAATAATTTACATTTTAAATGCAGAGGTAGAAAGCAATAGCTTTTCCCCAGCGGCTTTTTGGTTTGGTTGGGGTTTTGTTTGTTTGGTTTGGTTTTGCTTGTTTTTTGTTTGTGGGTTTAGGCTTTTTTTGAGGTTTTCAAAATAACCTAATGACTAATTCCTTCCGTTTTCTATACACAACTAGATTTAGGTGTGGTCACTAGTAAACAAAGTAACAGCCACATAACCACATGGCTCTTTGTTCATTTCTCTGCCTTGCTGTTTGTCTGAATCTTGCCTTAACCTTTTTGGTGCTGGCTGTGGTCTGCACACAACTGCTTTTCACACCTATTATCCTGTTTCTTGACTTGTGGTTTGAAACAAGTCCTTCTGTCAAAGGACGATGCCCTTCTCAAAGGGTCAGAAGCCCAACTCCACCTGCCAAGTTTTCTACTTGAGTTAATAAAGGATTGGCAGCAAGGCCAAGGAGGCCTTTAGCATCATACCACTATTTCATACCCATCTTTTCTGTCATCAGATGTGTAATAAATGCAAGTGCCAGACGGTAATCTTAATTTTAATTGGTGTTAACAGTGATTTATAATTGAAATTATATGTAATTTTCTGGGCCACCAATTTTGGTGAAAAACAGTGCTTAATTAAATTATTATCAGAAAGGTGTATCTTTATTAGATTGTTATTTTTTTTATATATATATAATTTCAGGGGGCTGTGAATCCAAACAGATTCATGCAGACTACGAAATATATATGTAGTACAATTGTTCTGTTTGTTTTGAACATCTAGAACATACCAGATTGGACCACAGAAAATCCTTGTAATGTTTGGGGAAAATAAGCCAGACACATGGGCACAAACCATACATTACTGACAAATGCATTTTCTTTTGACTACAATCTCTCACTATTTCCATGCCAATTTTCTGATCTAGGAAAAGAAACAACGATCTGTCATTTACCTTTAAGATTTTCTCATGCAGGTATAGAAGAGATCCCCTATACAGCGCTATTGAAAGATCCTTGTACAGCCTCAGATTCTACTTAGAAAAAAGGTGAACAAAACCCCCATTCCTATTCATTGAAGTCTCATTCATCAAAGAATGAGTAACTCTGGCATACCATCCCGACCCCGTATCTTATGATACCAAACACAGCAGCTGGAGAGTAGGAAAGTGCAAATGAGTCTGCTGTTTTGTGGATGCTATCAATCTGAGTGGTCCCATACTTCAGAAAAGTAGAGCTCTTAGTTGTTTACTTCTTTCATGTGTCATCAAGGAAATGCTGATCACAAGTTTCCTCAAGATTAGTTGGCATTTAAAAGCCCCCAACAACAAACAAGAGAACCAAGCCTGCACTCAACAAGCATAACCCACATGGGGAATGTGAGGCCTGTTCAGCATCTCAAGAATCTGCAAGACTAGCCAATGATGTAGTTCCTCGGTGGGTCTTCTTACTTGCCTTTTAAAAGCAACTGCTAAATTAAGGAGACAGCGTTACTGATTTAGGTACTTCCATCAGTTTAAAAAAACCAAAACAATCAGAGTTCTCAGCTTCATTCCCAGAGGAATGCAGAATCACAGAATCATTGAGGCTGGAAGGTCCATCCAGTCGAAGCCCCCTGCCAAACCAGGATCACTTAGAGCAGGTTACACAGGATCACATCCAGGGAGGTTTTGAGTACCTCCAGAGAAGGAGACTCCATGACACCTACCAAAGGACACTATCATAACAAAGCTCACTTGCAGTGGAACTCCTGCGACTTTATTTACTTTTAAAAGTTGCATTAAGGAGATCCTGGCAACATAACTTAATTCATGCCTGATTCACAATCCTTAGAGCTGGAACAGGGGTCAACCATGGTTTAAAACTTGATACCACAATGCAGCAAGCTGAAGGAAATTGGTTATTGGTCAGTCTCTGCCTAGTACTATAGTCACTGAAAGACTTTCTTCCATAGGTCTGTGGCTTTCTTACATAGGAAGAGTAGCTGGTCTGTGCACAGGGAGGAACAGGGGGCAACCACCTGGGTAGACTGACTCTAGTCAGCTTTAACACAATTCCCTTTAAATTATTCTTCATTGGCTGAAATGCAGCTACCTGCTTTGTCGAACCTCACCTCCATCTTCAGACAGCTGGAGACAACCTGGTCTCTCTTGGACAATCCAACCATTTGGTAGGATTACCTAATTTATATGTAGAACCATCTTTTCTTTCAGAAAACAGAGCTATGGGTGGGACTAAGGGAATTTAAAAAGTCAAAGCTATTGGTTGAAATCTAGTATTTGCTTGCTGAGCAGCAATAGTGGAGTCTTTATCAGGAAATACAGGACTGTTAGACCTTGGCTGTGATTCATTGTACATTCTGTTTTGTCTGACTGCTCTAGGTCCTTTTCTTTTTCTTACACCTTGAATAACCAATTTACAGCCATCCCAGAGGTGGGTGGAAATGCTGGGATAAACACTGTAGTGTAAATTAAGGGTGTAATGGAAGAATAAGATGATTCACTACTGCTCAGGATCTCTGGATCACTTCTGCACAGCAAGGCTGTGGGCCTGATATTTCTGGGTCTGAGAGATTTTAGCCTGTTAGCAGTTGCTAACTTTCTCCCAAGGAAAAATTTGTCAAGAAAGCTTCTTCTCAAAACAATCTTGGCAAACAACTATCCTTTCTCAAAACAATCTTTCTCCAGGTGGTGTTTTGCTTTTCTAGTTCTCAAAACATTTTAGCTCTTTCTCTAGTTTAACCAATGGGATTAGAGAGGAGCCGTTCCTATTCACCACTCATGTTAAGTCTGTATCAGAACACCTTATAAAAGTAGTAAGAATTAGACAATAAAGTTTTTTTCTATGCTCTTTGCCTTCTGAAATATTTGGAGTCTCATCCGTTTTTCGTGTTCTACAACGACAGCAAGGCCAAACATTCTAATGTACATCTAAACACCTATAGTACCAAAATTACAATGTAGGGGTCTACTGCTGTAGATCCTTGTACATCCTTGAGCAGCTACAGTGCTGTCACCTTCAAACAGCTTCCAGCCCTGGCTTGTAATTCCAACATAAAAGAGCAGGGAAGGATCATCCCTCCCACAGGGAGGAGGAGCAGCATTCCAGTATTTTCCCCTATGCCACACCTCAAATTCCTGAACATTTTGCTGAGAGGGCTCAGGATTTGCATATAGGTGCCCACAATTTTTGGGTGACTGCTGCTCTGGAAATAGAGAGTTCACAGATGTTCATTTTGCCTCCTGTAAATATCTGAGCTTTAACAGCTCAGTGCCAAAGCCTACTTAATTTTTTTTCAAAGACAATTACCAAGAAGTGACTGATAAAATTAGAACCCACTACTATTACTATATTGTTTTCCTCTGTAGAAGTATTTAAAAATGAAAAAGTACTGCACGTGCAAAGACATTTGCAGACAGTAGCAAGACATCATAAATCATGTTGATTTTACAAATATTTATTTGTGATGAAAACCTGAATTCTCAGTTGACCTAAGAAATCCATCAGAGGATTGACAACAATCCCATCAGATTAGAAGCTAAAGTCTGTGAAAATACAGCCTACTAGAAGGTATTTCCATCCCTTTAAAATGCTTTTTTTCTTGACAGCAAAAATTACAAATACAGATATACCCTATAATTCATATATCTAATGTAGATTGAATTATTAACAGCAAACTTCAGGTACTGTGGAGAAGGGCTGTTGCTCTTTTTTATATTTATGCTGCCTCATGCAAGGGCATCCAAATTACATACGTGTAAAAAGGAATACCATAATAATTAACATGACTTGTTATACTATTATACATAATATAGCAATACTGGTGGAATGGCTCTAAAATGAAATATGACACTGAAATGCATGCTATTTTGCAATAGTATATGGCTATCTCACAAACTGAACTATGCTGATGTAACAGACCAGCAAACAGAACTACCAAGAGTAACCTACTTGGAGTTACCAAGAGTAACTCCAGCAAAATGTCAGTAAACTGCAATCTCTGTGAATGACCCTCATGGAGAGATATTTACTTAAAAATCACATCTTCCTTCACAGACTACTGGTTTTGGCTGAGGTAGAGTTACCAGTGGCTGGCAGGGGGCTGTGTTTGGATTTGTGCTGAACACAGGGTTGATAATACAGAGATGTTTTGTTATTGCTGAGCAGGGCTTACACTGAGCCAAGGCCCTTTCTGCTCCTTGTACAGCCACACTGGAGAGAGGGCTGGGAGTGCCTGGGAGACACAGCTGGGACAGGTGACCCCAGCTGACCAAAGGGACATTCCACACCACGTGACATCATCTTCAGTGTATAAAGTGGGGAAAGAAGGAGGAAAGGGGAGACAACTGGAATTATGGCATTCCTCTTCCCAAGTCACAGCCAGGTGTGGTGGAGCCCTGGCTGTCCTGGGCATGGCTGAACACCGGCCTGCCCAGGGGAACTGGTGATGAATGCCTTGTTTGGCTTTGTGTGTGTGCACAGCTCTTCCTTTACCTGCTGAACTGCCTTTACCTCAAGCCATGAGTTTTCTAGCTTTCACTCTTCTGATTGTCCCCAATCCCTCTGGTGGGGGAGTGAGCAGCTGTGTGGCATTTGGTTGCTTGACAAAAGACATAAAAGAAAAATATTATTTCATTATGTAAGATTGAATATGGTCTCTGTGAATATTTGACAACTCAGGTGACATTTGCAGATGGCAAGGGTTGTTTTTAAACAAGACAGAACAAAATTTTGTCTAGTTTTACAAAAAGGTGCTAATTAGAGCTGGACTTCAGAAAAAATAGATTTGGCAATAATTTATGGCTAAGAGATCCAGACAGCACTGGTATTTAGAATGGGCAAATTACATCCCATTTAAATGTTTATATTCCAGTTCTAGATTTATTTTCTAACTTGTGCCCCTTCCTCCCATGAGACATTAGCTATTTGGATCCAGTACTTTGCATCAAATCTGCTTCAGGTTTGTAAAAAAAAACCCAACGCAACTGTCCTTTCCACAGTGTTAAGTTACTTGGAAAGCAAAATGTAAATCTAATACAAAAATGTTGCAGCAGAGGTGCAACTTCCCATCTGCTATATTAAATAAAACAGGCATTATCCAGGCCAACAAAATAGACTTGAAAAATGCCAAACAACAACATCAACTACAATTAATGAGTTTCTTGCTGCTCTAATGCTTCAGAAAGAATGTGTAACAATCCCTTAGTCCTAGATAGCTTTTATACAGACTTTTCAAGGTTACTTTAGAAACTGTTTATATGAGTATTAGGATCATTACTGGTAAAAAATCACAAGAATCTTGTTGTAAATACCAAACATTTCCACTGAAAAAAATTATCTCTGGGAGATATGCAACAACAGACATTTTAAAAAAACAGGTAGATATTTTCACAGTAGCAAGGAAAGAAAAAAGTATTTGACTGTGCCTTGGTGTCTCCCATGCCTATTGTCCAAGTCTGAACAATTAAACTGAATAGAAAGAAAGAAGGAATAGAAATCATGTACTTCATATTTTAAGAGATAGATTAAAATATTTTCAGACTGATTCTTTACGAAATACTCTCCTTTATGTTACTAATAGAAATGCA
Organism: Nicator chloris; assembly: GCA_013400495.1. Classification (NCBI taxonomy): domain Eukaryota; kingdom Metazoa; phylum Chordata; class Aves; order Passeriformes; family Pycnonotidae; genus Nicator; species Nicator chloris. The sequence continues at coordinate 51,185 of WAAE01008033.1, forward strand.
TTATGCTATTTCAGAAGTGAAGTAGAACAGAAGTGGGATAGCAGACAACTATATACAACAGCAATTACAATGTCTAGTCCTATTTTCTTTGGAATTATTGATTTTACATTTTTCATTCACAAAAGCAAACCCTAACAGCTAAATGAAAAGCATGTGAATGTATATAATAATAATTAAAGCTTATAAAATATAGTCAATTATATAAAAATATAAAAACTACAGAAGGAAGTTATTGTGTTTTATTTAAAAAGGAGCATTTCAGAAATTAGAAATGACTTCTCAGAACAATGCATGTGGAACAAATCTATTCAAAAAGAGCTATCACTTAAAGACTGTACTGTGAACAGAGCCTTTGGAATCAATTTGAGATGTTGCTTCAATACCGAAAGTTGTCTTTGGGGAAAAAAAAAAGTTGGATCTTTACGAAAAACTTAGAGGAGCTAAATTGTTGGAAGAGTCAAATACCTAAAGATTGATTAGAGAAGGGAAAAAACAAAACCTCTAATATTTAGAAAAGGTTGGAGAAGTAAATAATCTGCAAAAGCAGATTACCAAAGGGGTTTTTTTTAATCTTTGGTTAGTCTAGCTAGTGTACATAACTTCATTAACTTCAGCTGCATTTTGATAGTATCTGTTCACAAAGTTTTATGAAGGCCAAGTCCAATGGGTTTCAAATTGTTATTAGGAATAACATGTTTTCAGACAGCTCACTGTGAGATTGCTTATTGAAAGCATCTTTCAAGGTGAGGCAGCTGAGCCTGGAAAGATAAAATTGCTTGAAAACGATAAATATATGCCGTGCAGTATTTCAAGAAAGTGCCTTTTGTGGCACTTTAACTGCACAGTACAACTCATGTCCTCTCTGAATTCTACCATGGCCTAAAAATGCTACGGATTACCTTTTGATTTTATCTGAACATCACACTACTTGCTGGGTTCTTTAATCATCTAATTGAAGAGTATTCCTAACATTTTTGATTTTCTAATTCACTTTGAACAAATGCAGTAATTGCTGAGGAAAACACACTCAATCTCTGTGTACGGTATGTGAGACATACTTGCACCAGTGCTCAAATGAGTGAAGCAATTAAAGACAGTATCACTGTATTGATGCAGTAAGGAAAAAATATTGCTGAGATTTTTAACTATTATATTAAAATGGAAATCTATAGCAATATTTTGATAATTTTTGGAAATGCTTAATGCTATAAAAACAAGTAACCAGTGTTATAGCTGTATAATTTATGTATTGCATTTACAGTTTTAGTAATATTGAACTGCTAAACCCATGTTTTCAGCCAAAATAAATTCCAATTTGACAGATTCTGAAATAAAATTACAAAGTCCTATAACCAAGTAATTATAGAGGTTTACATTACAGATGTTGACATTTCATAGCTAAGCAGTTTTGTTTCCAAATGCAGTGCAACATTTTCACTTTGGATCAGGGTTAGTCAGATCCCCCTGATGTACTCATCCTCATTTTGTTAAACAACATACTACTGGTAGAACAGACTTCCAGTCAAGTGAGCTGGTCTTAAAAAAAGACTACACTATTTGGGATTCTCAGGACTTTGGTCACTCCAAATATCTGTCAAATACATGAAAACACAGGTTTTACTTCTCCTCTGCTGTGTTCTTTCCTCCCCTCTAGCCAATGTATTAATTTTTTGCTTACCTAATCATAGGCCCACCTAAGGATCATGTAGTCCTGACATGCTCCTGTCAGCCGACTGACGTGTGCTGTGCCTTGTATATCACAGTGGCTCTGTCACCTAACATTACTAAGAACATCCATCTCATCTTCATTTTTTGTACAGTGAGATGTGCTCTGCGAATGTAATATTCAGCTCTAACCACTCGGAGGTAAATTATCAGCATAGTGCATTTTACACAACTCACATTATATCCCACAGATACAATGGAAGCTGCTCCCTAGCAACTGCAGCAAAAATACACCCCTTTAGGCATTTTCTCCAGCTAAAGAAATCAACCTTCTATTTGATGAACTTCATATATAAAACAATCTTGGCTACTGTCACCTCAAATTGTTCTGACTAATGGTCCTTAAGATGCGTTTTTAGCCCTTTGCCTCGTCTGGGTTCTGATACTGAAGTTTCTTTTGCAAACCTTCCAGCTCAATGATTTTAGCACCAAGGAAAGAAAGTATTTTTCCAAACCAAGAAATATCTTTCCAATAAAAACTAACCATTTATACAAGAATTATAACCATGAGCTAGAAATCCATTTTAGATGGAAAATGTAACTCCCAGCATGCTGGCAAGAGTGAAGACCCTGGATTTATTTTGTGGAACGCCGAAGTCTTTTGGTTGGACTTCATTCACATACTGAATGGAACTGCATGTATTTTCAAAGAACTATAAGCTTTTAAGTAGACTATTGCTTCTTGTATCATCCAAAAATCTATTTAAGTGAACTTAGTTAATATCTGTGTAAAGACAGAAACGAGTCCTTGTTTAAAAACAACTAGCCTCACGCTCATGCATCATACCTATGAATAAGATGTGGCTGCTGTGACACTGTTTTTCATTTTAACACACCATAAAATATTTTAAAGATAATACCAGAATAGTAACAGCTCATCAATACTTCACAAATGAACTGAGCCCTCCACCAACATTTAGGAATTTCCTTCTTTCTGCTAGGGAAAGAGTGTTACAGCAGACAGTCAACTTCCCTAATGGAAGTCAAGCCTTCAAGTCTGCTGTTATGAGGCTGGTCAGGTTAGCACATCTAGGCAGAGGCTACTTTGCCATTTTTGTACTGATCTACATCAGCCTCCACTGGCATGCAGCCCTCTGCACGGTCAAAAAGACAGCAGTTCCAGGACAGCAGAGCAAACAGCACCTGTTAGCCAGCCACAGAAAACAGCAAAAGCAGAATGGCATTATCCTTTCCCCTCAGGAAATTGTGTCTTGGGAACGAAATGTGTCCTTTCAGTTTAACAGAACAACCACCCCTGCTCTCTTAACTGATACCTCTCTGATAAAAAGCAAAGCATGTCCTGTGTGACTATAAGCATCTTCCTTGGTACCCTTTAGTGAAACTGACCTTGAAAAAGTGTAAATGAAATTCATTCTCAAGTTTATGCCAATTTTTGACATGACCCTAGAATGGGGCCCTGGACAGCACCTCACATGGTAAAGCAGAAATGCATTTTCTAAGAACTCCTGTGTCACCACCACCTGAAGTCAAATACTAAACAGAAACTGGCATATTTAATAAAATGCCATTGAAATAAATCCTAGATAGAACACTATTAACTGACATGCCCAACACCTGAAGTACTCATCTTCAATCACTGGGTAACTATCTAGCACAAAAAATGGCATTTCTGTTAGAGCCATGTATTCATCACTTCCATAGTGAGTAAACATTGGCGTTCAAACTGCATTTCCATCAGAGAGTTCAATGCAGTGTAGCTGGTGGTGTGTTAGGAATTCAACCTTGATGCAAAGTTTTCTTAGTAGTAGTGCAGTCTTTTGTTTAGCAAGATTCTCATTTCATGAACAAACATCCTATTGACTTTTCTGTGACATTTATGTAATTTAGGTCTGCCAAGTCAGGTTTTCTGTATATGTCTTAATGACCTAATTAAAAGAACTATTGTCATACCACTATATAATGTAACAAGAAGAGGGGGCAGACTGTTTCCCTTTTAAGCTATCAGGCACAAAAAATCTGAAGGTAACAGCTTTTAGTTCAGTTCTGAATTTCATCAAAACAAGAAATAACTGGGTTATGCAAACACCCCAAATGATGAAAGAGTTATGTATTTTAAAGGAACAAAGAACATACGGATGTGGCATGCCTTCCTATGTATGAAAATCAAGCTAGATCAGAAGAGGAAAAAAAAAACAGTTTTGCAAACTTTAAACTCAGAGAAAACCACAAAATAATATACAAGCTTTCTAGCAATGCTCAGACCACCCTTATAAGACAGAGCATACCATTTTACTTCAAATCTCCTTTAAAACCTTAAAATGCATGTCAACTTTAATATTAACTGTATTGCCAAATTAATTTTCTCACCCAAACTCACAGTTTCCACTTTTTTTCTCTCTCCCATTATTTCCAGAATAAATATAGTGCAAAAATTGAGCAAGGTATTCCTGACAGTAAACAAATACTAAAAGAGCAAATTCAGTACAGATACTATCCTGATGAAGCCCCAGCCTACAGTTTTTGTGGAGAAGGAAAGAACAAATCTTTGCAACGCTGTATTCTACAGAAAGCTGTTAAATACACTGAAGCTACCTAAATCCTGAAAACTGGATTCATTGAACTTCAGGTAAGTCCTGGCTTTTCATTCGTATGGAAGAAGGGAAGAAACTTAAGACTGACTGCACTTAACTGAGGTGCTAGAGATCACTTTTAGTTAGTCCAGTGGGCTTTGGATAAGGACATTAATGTGAAACCCACTTGGCATTTGACTACTTTCACTTCTGAAAAAATATTTTCTTTCTATCTGCATACTTATATATTAGCCCACCTTTTGTGCATTTTGTTAACATTTAATATGGTCATTTCATTCTTATGCTTGTTTATTGTAACCGTTCTTTGCATAAAAATTATTTAAGCACAGTAATTGTACTGTTTGAAGAATAACTCCAGAAATCTATAGTTGCGGTTCTTCTCTAAAGGTGTGCAAGGTTACTACAATATTTCATTACCAAAAACAATACATCTTCAGTAGAGGCAGAATTAGCTTGTAATATTTCTTGTTACCATGCTACCAACCTTTGCTTGTAAAGCAATTTAATCACTTCCATATTGGTTATACATGAAATATTAGTGTGGTTCACAGGGAACACCTCCTGCATTTTCATTACAATATCACTGTATTACTTAGAGAGTCAGAAAATCTATTTGTCTTTAAGCATGTCATTGCATTTCATTGAAAAATTTCTAGCCTAAGTTTTACTAGTTAAAGAAAGAAACAGTCTTCCAATTTTAAGTCCTCAATTCAACCAATCTGGATTTCATTATTTTCTAGACTCCACATGTCATCTCCATGGCTCTTTTAGTTATCTTTCATATTACCACCTATTAGAACTGCTAAAATACTGTAAGTCTTTGTCTTCTGAGACAGAAAACAACTTAAAAATTTTAATATCCCATGAGATAACCTGGTACTTCTACATCTAGCATTAACATTCTTATCTAGCTACTGTATAGCAAAAAAAGCTAAGATTACAACAGTCTTTATGCTTTTACACGATAGATATTTACAAAGACGTGGTCATCATCTTCAAAAGATCAACATTTTAATTTTCAACAATGAAAATATAAGAAAGTCAAACAAATTGCTTTCTTTTCCTCCATTAAAACAGTCTATCAGATAACAAAGAAGAGATACTGTTATTAATATCATGCCCTTCTTGACAAATCAGGCAAAAATGTCACCCAGTGAGTTATGAAATCCTGGTGCATAAGAACAACACGAACAAAATGGAAGCAATTACAGAATTCTGAGGTAATACACAAGACAACATAACAGATTAACAATGTAAGCATGCATAAATACGTATGTATAGCATATTTAGATTATTTTTAAACTGAAAAATATTGAAACTAAAATTCAGATCAGCATTTTTATCATCACTTTGGAACTGCTAGGCCAGGCTCTTGAGTGTGTGAGATTCTTCAAGAGGAGTAGGCTGTCATAAAGCCAGTTAACAGCCACTTGAGTCTCTAGTGTCCTCACACAACTGTGGTGCCACTGGTAAAGGCTCAACCAGGGGACCGAGCTGTAGTGTCCTTGAACTTCACCCACCTAGGCAAGTCCAAGTGCCACCAGGTACCCATGTATGTCCCTGTGCCTAAAAATACTTCCTGACCTGGCAGATCTCATTCCACTCTCCCAGTTGCTCTCTAGTGACTGGGACCAACAAGTTCTGGCCGTGCCATGTCCATAATGTGACTGAAACAGATCCACCACATCCAGCCAGGACTGCTCCTTTGATTATCTCTGGCCCAAGCAAATCTGCCCTGGTGTTCACAGCAGCAGGGAACCCAAGAGCCACAGCTGACACCGTGTGTGTGCTGCACTGTGTACAACCTTCTTAACATGTTCTACCCATAACTCAGTCTCAAAGACTGTTTCTTTACTGAAAGCATTTGTACTATAACTGATACCAAAACTGATTTCTGGTATTAATCATCATACTTTTTATTAGGAGGATGTTTCAACATACAGGATAGCAATTGCTTCGTTCTACCTGACACACATACTTTGTCTACTAAGAGAATTACAAAACACTTTTTTAAATGTAACATCAGGTAAATACAGCTGCTTGAAGTCATGCTGTTAAAACCACGAGTAAAAATTACTTTCAAACTACTGCATGTTGTGTAAGTGGAACCTTGGCCCAATAACATAAAAATTGATAGTTTGAAAGATGGGAGAAAGCCCTTAATTTTAAAAAGTTTGGGTAGGTCTATAAAAGTTGGAAAAAACACATTGAACCTTTACTGTGATCTTGATAGAAAGAACTGCATTAACAATAATTCTAAATAGTTCCAAAATATCAGGTCACATGCAGTCAAAACCACCTGAGCCCAAAAGGTCTTACACAAAAATTACAACAGGTCTGAGTCTTCATTTCACTGACAACTGTAAAAAGTGCACAGGAATTGCTCAGATGTAACTGACTTCTTTGCTCATGCCAGAAGTCTCACTACAGAGCAATCACCTCAAACTCATCTCTAGCAGCGAAAGGAAAGCATGCAGTAACTTGGCTGAGTGACTACTCAGAAAACAGGGACATAATTTACAAAAGACAAGACTGATTAGCACTTGTAGGTTGCTTACTTTTATGGGTTATAAAGAAATTTTCCTTTCTCACCATTTTCAAATTATGAAGGAGATGATTTCCAGGTGACCTCAGCTGGGATACATTAACCAATACATGATTTCCCCATACTTTGGGGTTAATATAGTAATATATCATTTAAAGCTATATAGAATGATATAAAATTATATAAAGTCTGGCCAAGGCTCAAACTCCTATGCCTTGGTGCCTGCCTCTAAGTGGACCTGTGATCCCATGACAGCCAGCCAGAGTGATCTGCAGTAACCCAGCCAGCAACAGTCAGATGCCTCAGCCAAAAGCCACTGATGAAATGCAACAGCAGGCAGAGGCTCAGGGAAGTTCTCCATCTCCAGGTGAGCTGTCTTTGTTCTGACAAGTCCTTGCAGGGCAAACAAAACCTAGCAGAAGCCTACTGTGACAGACTGCTTGTTGTATGATCCACCACGTCTGCTGCATCATCCACATTCATTTACACGTTTTACTGTGACTTGATGCATAGCCTGATACCCAGTACAAGTGTAACACCTTCAGAGGAAAGCCTATTACTTTTGACATAGTTTTTCTCTGGATTTTTGTTGAGCTGTTTTGCAGCGTCATTTTATGTTTTACGTTCTTAAAAGAATGAATGAATTTTGTTTCAAAAAACTGAAATTAAAAAAAAGGTCTGCAAGTGGACAGCTGATGCTGATTCCCTCTCCCAAAACATGCAGGTGAGCCTTCCTGCTTTTACTACTAAATTCTCTTGCTACCTACTTTTGTCATGATTGTTCATAAGATTAAAGCTCTCATTGTGGCAGATGATAAACAGCAACTTTAGAATGTGAGCTGCAGTACCAAAATTAGTTTGCAGAAGACTTCAGCTAATATCAGTACCAAATCTTAAAGAATTACTATTATGAATAAACAGTACAGAACTTCTACAAGTTAGTTCTTAGTTTAACTAATATTTTGTTTGATACCTCTATGTTCATGCACACACCTATCAAGAATTTTTATTTCTTCCTGAGAAATATTCATAATAAGATACCCATAAAAATGGTATTCAATATCTCCTCCTCACTTGTAACTAGGACATAATGTGTTGAATTCTATTCCCATTGACTTCTAATTTCATGAACTAGATAGAATACATGCATAAAAGAACGTTTTCCCAGTAGCAGTATATCTTCCATGTGAAATGTTTATTATTATCCAACTTAGAGAATCAGTAGCAGATTGGATGCTCAAATTTTATTCCAGACTTTTCTGGCCCATTTCAATGCCTGATTAATCAATGGGAATGTTTGACTTTGTACAGTAATCTGAAATCTGCACATGAAAATCTCCAGCAAGGAGGCCAGTCTCTTCAGGGTTTACAAAACATTTTATCACCTTAGCTGCAACACAGCAAAATATTTGTGTAAAAGTATTTCAGAGCAGAAGAAGTAATGTGCTCTTTAACGAACTGATTGGGTAGAGGTGAATCCCGAGCAAGTAAATTAGAGACATCACTAACTTGGTGAGAAACTTTCATTTGAAGTTTCATTCTTGTTTCTTGATGAAAACCTCATATATTTGAATCTTTTAGCCAAGTTTTAGCAGTGCTCTGTTACTCCCTAGCTTATTTAAGCAAATACAGTATAAACTACATATAACAGAATTTGGTTTATGATTATATTTGAGCTAAGGTGCATTTTCTGTGGTCTTCTAACAAAAATCTAGCATACTTAAAAGCTTGACAAAAAGAAAAACCAGTGGCTTTACTACAAAGTCTGAAATCCAAGTTAAATGTATTATTTTTCTACATGGAAAAATCTTGCAAATACTGAAAGCTTTAGGTAAGCACTAATATAATAGGTTTTCATAGTACAATGCTATCACTGTACTAATGCCACTCTTACTAGCTGCCTAACAGACTTCATGAATTACTGAGATTTAATATATCTTCTTAAAAAGTATACATAAAAGAAATTAACTTGTTAGAATATTTTTGCCACACAATGGTGTGGCTTCATTTACATGTACCATCATACATACATCTGAGTATTTTTTCTAGGGAAAAACATAGTAAAATTTGGCTAATGATTCTGAAATATCTTATAAAAGTGTTAGATGAATGATTGCACACATCTTAACACAAGAAGATATTGTCACAATTGAACATTGGAACACAAGTTCCACTTTTTACAATGACAGTCTGTTTAAGGCAGTTAAGCAGCACATGTGGCACTGCTCAATCACTGCTGCCAAATGTATTCAGCAGAGATTCAGCAATTATCACTACTGTGGCTTGTAAGTACTGGGGAAAAAGACTCTGCAGGCTGACTGTGCAGTGTTCATGTCCATCCATGACGTCCTTGCAGGCTACCATGGGCTCACTGTGTCACACTAAACTAATTTTGAGCTGCATCAGCCAACAGAAAGCTGTTTTGACTTTGCAGCTACTTGTACACATGGACATGCTTGTCATGAAGTAGCTCTGGGTGGGTTTCAAGCACACCATGCAAATGGAATACATCAAAACCTTTTTCTAAGGCAAACTGCCTTGTTTTGGTTGCTACAGATTCCAGCAAACAGCACCCATTTAATAGGTCAGAAAGACAACTTTAAACCACCCGTGACAAAAATCAAATAGTACAAATATATTTGTTATGTACTTGAATACATGCTAATTTGAAAAAGCTGTTCTGATGAACTGTATTATAGTGCAAAACGAAATGAAAGAAGAATCCTATTGCTGCAACCAACGACTGTTGGTAACAGTCTTTTAGACCACCAGATATACACAGCAGATGACCTCAGAATAGGTAGTAGAGCAGCTGGGGCCTTTCTTCAAAGGAAGTAAAATGTAACTCTTTAAGCTAAATACTTAAATTAACAAAGCAATAGGCTGCCTACTAAAATAGTCTTGTACTTCTGCCCAGTACTCAAATAACAATAAATCAAGAAACAGAACAGCACTTCAGACTGGGGATAAGGCAATTATTAACTGCTGCTGTTCAACCATCTTGTTCTCCTCTTGCATTTACCTTCATAGTTCTATGTCCTCCCTTGCACAGCCTCCATAAGGTCCTCTGTGAAGCAGATTCAAGCTGGCAGAAACTGAGTTTCTGTTTTGTTTTGGCTTTTTAAGTCAGTGGCCAGGGCGGAGGAATGGTCTTCTGCCAGACCCATGTGCTGAAGTAGTTCTGCAAAGGGTTAGGAAGGATGCTGTATGTTACTGTGACTGGGAGAAGGGAAAACAGGATCATCGCAGACATGCTGCTGGAGTTACTTGCCCTGCTGTGAAACCACATTTATTACTAAGTAACACTAAGTAGTAACTCAGCACACTAATAATACATTTCTGATGTTTCTGTAAACCTCACCCTCAATGCTGTTGGCAATGCAGCAGCTTTTCTAAGTGACCTGCTCTGAGTATCGAATGACTAGCCTGGCTTTGACCAAGGAGCATGGAGAGATCCTTTCCATATGGCAGGCTTCCAGCCTAACCTCTAATACAACTGGGAGGGAGGAGAACAAAAGCTTTAGTTATTATTTCCATCTTACTATGAAATGTAGTTCACAAATGAAAGGTGATTAACTAGATAGCACTGGAGTTAAGGCTGTTGTGTACTGAATCCGTAGAGAGGCTAGGAAAGCATTGAAGGTATTTGACTAAATACCGCTTTGCACTCCAATATTTTTAAAAGCTTCTTTGGTTTTAATTAAAAATAATTTTAACAGCAATCAACATGGATCAAATACCATCTACCACCATTCTCACTTCCCTGTTCATTGCAGTTGGAATAAGTGCTAGGAATGGCATTTTTTAGAGTTTTCTTTCTGTTTTTATATGATCTGGATTTCTGGACACAGCATTAACCCGAGTTTACCGAGGTGCAAAAAAAAAAAACCCAACAAAAAACCAAAACCCCAAAGCCTGTGTTACATTCAAATGATTTTTAAATCTACGAACACCCCCTTGTCTGATATACCACGACACTTGTATTCCTCATAGACATACATGCAAAAAACCTCATAAGGTATAATACTGTTGGCAAAATTGAGACAAAGATAAGAAGTTGACTTTGAGCACAGAACTAATGCCACCTTGATGGCAAAGAGCTCCAGAAGCACTGTGCAGGACTCAGAGTGGACAAAAAGATGAGAAATGAGCTTCAGTGTAGGTATTTGTAGGCTCATAAATCTCATGGAAAATAATTTCAGTCACATGCACACCATGCTGGTAGATGACTGGAGAAAAAAATTCAGCAGTCATTATTGACATGATCCTTACGTACAACAGCAAGAGAAAGCCTAGCAGAACCTTGGGTATCATCAGCAAAGGCATCAAGAAGAAGACAACATTTATACAACCTTGGTCCATCCACGTCTCAAGTACTTCTGGTCCCTGCATCTCAAGAACAGACTCTAGGCAGAGAACAATATATCAAAGGATTTAGAGCCTGCCTTAGAAAAAGAGACTTGAGGGGCTCTTACGTTAGAAAAGAAGACTGAAGCAAGATACGATCAATCAAATCATGAAGATGGTAAATAAACTAATGTAAAGCTGCTTGCTAAATCCTTTAGTAATAGAACTAAAGGACCTTCTACAAAGCTAGCACAACTGTAGTTTACAAAGAATTAAGTGCTTTTTTACAAAGGGAGTAGTAAGCTTCTGGAACTTGCTGCCACAGGAGGTTGTGAAGATAGTAAAGCATCAGGAAGTTTGAAAAAGACAAGTTCTTGGTTTGCAGGTCAACAAATGGGCTCTAAAAGCACTAAGCAGATATATACCCACCATCCGTAATATGACAAACAAGTATGCAGGAAGAGTCCAAGAGAATAGGTTCATAAAATGGCTAGGTTTGTGTACAGTCCCTAACAGCATCCCATAATGTCACTGTTGGAGACTGAACCCTGAGTATGAAGGTCCACTGGTCTCACACAGCAGAGCTTTTCTGATATTCCTCACTTCAGTAGCCTTTAGTATCTTCTATTGAGCTCTGAAAAATCCACAAAGGTTACATCCCTGCTTCTTAGCAGCTGTGAAAGATGGAGATCAGATCTGAGTAATAGCAGTCCTTCAGTGTAAATTCCAACACAACATCCTACGCTAAGCAATAAATTAGTACTAGATCTTTAAACAAAAATAAGGGTCAGACCCAGGAGGAAATATTTGCATTACTCCAGGCAGTGTGACCCCAAAAAGCCACAGATGTTGTTCCACAGCAAGATCAGCTATTTCAGTGAAACTGTAGCCACCTGCTGAGGGACAAAAGAAACAAACATCAGCCCCTCAAAGAGCTGAGCTGCAGAACTGCTCAAAGGGAAGCAAGGTTAGCCATGTAAGTCATTCACATTTTTACTAAAGTAAGTCTCAAAAGATAGTGAGACTTAAAGCCTGCTGGTACTCAAATGGCAATCTTAAAAAATTGAGTGCAAAAGCCAGTATCTATCGGGTGTTTTCTGCCTTCCTCTACAGAAACTGTTTATACGTGAAATAGGCATATAATAATTTCAATATTTTGAGACTACTGATAATACAGTACACCTGCAAAAGGAAAAGGTATGCTGGCAACACTCCACAGAAATGAATAAATGTAGCTCAACAGTATTCTCACAAGATTTCAGTTATGTAGAATTTTCTTCGTTCACTGCACTCACCATTAGCTCCCTCACCAGTATTTGTTAACTTCTTCAGATGCAAAAAATGCATACTTATGTATTTCATAAATATTTGTAGTGATACATTAAATTATACAGTTATATATGCATTAAATTACACATTTAAATCCATAAGGGAATTCTAAAGTAGAGTTTTGATGAGTAACTATTGCAGATATCTAGATTATTCCCTCTAGTTTGGGTTTGAATTGAGAGCTACAAAAATCAAAATACAAGAGGGTTAAAAAGTGTCCACTCCCCACTGCACATGCAATACCTGGCAATTTTACATTTTAGGTAGTGATAGAAGAAGAGGGGTGTCTCGTAACTAAGATCTATAATTCATTCATTATCACATCTTGATTCATCTCTGTAATAGTAGTCACAAACAGGCCCAAGACTCTTGCACATCCTTTCTTTCTCCTGGTTGTGCTGGGGAGAGCTGATCTCTTCCACCAACATGCCTGCACTCTGTCAGTCAAAGAACGACCTGCCCATCTTTGCCTCTCTCCTCTCTCTCTCACAGTTGAAGAGCTGTGTTCTCAGCATTGGGAGCTGAATTCCTGTGTAAGAGTATCTTTTCTAAGTTCCTTGAAAGGCATTCTCAGGAGAGAATGAGGCCTGTGGGTAAGCAACAAAGGGAACACTTGGATGCTGAGGCATTTTACACTTCTGTGTGTGTAGAGTTCTGCAGAGCTGCCATACAGCAGCATTTAGAGTTGCTGTGTTTGATGGAGACACAGCTAACAGCTACGAGTCCGTATTTTAACTGCAGTTCAAAAACAACGTTAGCTTTTCCAAAAAGATCAGTGTACCATTTGCATAATCTACTACAACTAGGAAATACATAATTCATTCATCTTTTCCGTGAGCTTCTGCAACTCTTCAACAGTTCAGCTGAACGTACATGTGTACATATTCCCAAAATATACTCAGTTCTAAAAAGCATACCACTTATTTTGCCTAGCTGTATCAAAAGAAATAATTTTCCTACTAGTTACGGCACATTACATCAATAACATTTCAGTATCAGTCTTTATCGATATAACTAAATAAGGAACAGGGTGGAGAACATGACAGAATTGACTGCTTCAGTTCCAGATTTCTTACTGTGTTACCTATAGTGAAACTACCCTGTAAGAATTACTACTACAAAAGCAGCTTAAGAAAATTCAGGATATCTGAGCATTGAGAGACATATAGATGGACTCATTTTGTTTTATACAGGAGGAAACCATGAAAAACAAGCAAAAAATTTCTGAAACTTCTGTATTCTCCTTCAGTTTTTAACCAGGTATGAGCATTATGTAATTGTAATATTTATGAATATTAGTAAGTATACAGATGATTAATATTTTTTAACAAGTAAATACTTAATACACTTATATTGACTTCAGTGGTGGAACGATTGCTGCTCTAAAAAATTTCATTACTTACTAACAGATGAAGATGAATAAACACTGAATTGAGCACCCTTCTGAAATGACAGCTTTGAAATATTTTGATATTTTAGAAAAGGCTTCCTCAGAACTGTGCATTTTAGACAAAGATTGGCTGTGTAGCAAATACACTGGCATACATTCTCCTGCATGCATATTCTCTTTGGAACACGCCTCACTGAAATGACTGTCAGAAATAAAGTCTACTTATGTGCTGAAGGTTCTACAGATAACACATTCACAAACTAAATTTTTAGATTAAAATTTGGTGTCATTCACGAGGGAGGGCAGGGGTAAGACTTAGTGTTTTCAGCCTGTAATCTACAAAGATTTCACTGCTCTCTTCCACAAAAGAACCACAAAAATTTGGGATTTTCTTTCCTAAAAAGGCACATAAGGAAGAAAACATGGATGATGTTACGAGCAAAACTGAGTGTATCTCAGACATTGCATCATGACTGTGTGCAACATACTTGGATGAAGATTGTTCTCCACATTAATCTAAAATATTCTGATGAGAATGAATCAGGTTAACTAAGTGAGGTTTCTGAAAAACTGGTTTGACAATGTGACATTTGCTGAACCTGTATAGTTCTATCTAGAATTAGAGATGTACAAGAACTGAAATTCTATTAGCAATTTATATTCTGCCAAGAATGTTATTTAGTGCGTAATTATGCAGGGAGAGAACAATATTTAACTTGTGTCAGCTCTAAATTCCACATCTCAAATCTTTTACACATACTTGTGCCTTCCCCACAGCTGTAAAAAGGGGCTTCAGCTCTCCAAAGCAGAGCATGTATGTGTTACAATGGTGTTTGCACTGGTTATACACCCTTGCATTTATCATGATTTCAAACATTTCTGAAAACAAGTTATGCGTCACGTGATTGAACATGTCCTTATAACTAACTAATCAGAGTACTCTATCAAGAAAGAGTGAACAAGATCAATACACCCCTAGAAAGTAGAAAAGGAAGCTTAAAGGTACAGAGGAACCAAAAAAAAAACCAAAAAACCAAAACCCTGAATCAAACTAAATGCTCTTTACATTTTCCGCAGACAGTGTTTAAATGTTTAAAATACCCAACCCAAGAGATGCAAAATAACCAATAGATAACACAAATTACTTTCTCTTTGTCTGTTAATTGTGGATGCTATCCTGCTTCCTACTGAATCAATGTCAAAACTCCTATATTTCCATGACTGGAAGATCAGGTTCTTCATCACAAAGTCTGGCAACATCCTGGCAGATTCCTTGAAATGTTATATAATCAAGATACTTAATGTTTACAACGACATCTCTGAAGAGCATCTAAAGGCTGTTTTAATCTAAATTAACAAGATTTGACAGCACTTCAAAGCCTTCCAATACTTTCTTTATCACTAAAAGTACAGTAGGTTGAAGAACAATGGAAAGGAGTGCATAGGGATAAACGGGATTTCATCTTTCTAATTCCTCCGTCTCAATAGCCAGTGGTCATGTATCAACCGTCACCGATACGCTTACTTTAAAATAACTTTTCTTTAAGCTAACTGTGTTAACAACTTTAAGACCCAATCTGCGGCCACACCACCACCACTGCCACCTTCGGCTGTGTGACTCTCCCCGCTGGGCGTCCGGGAACATCTTCGAGTAAAATCCTCCCGTGAAGAGAAGTTCAACCCGCCGCCCCAAGACAAGCGCGGCCGCGCTGATGGCCCCCAGCGCCAGCCCGGGGCACGTCCGCGCTGCCGGCTGCCGCTGCCGAGCGGGGCACAGCCGGGCCCGGGGCAGCGCTGTCGCCGGGACCCGCGGCACCGCCTTTCCAGCCACCACCCCCGGCGGCCCCGCACAGCAACGCCGGGGCCACCGTTCGGCAGCACCGTTCGGCGGCCCTCCCGAGGCGGCGGAGCGGAGGGGCAGCGCCATAGCCCCTGCTGGAGGACTGATGTCGCCCCCCGCCGCGGCACCCGCAGGCGCCGCCGGCCGCCGCCAGCCGGGCGGGGGCAGACGAAGTTCCCACCGCACCGCCGGTCCCGCCCGGGGACCGCCGCGCCGAAGGGCACGGCAAGGGGCGGTGGGAGACCGCGCCCGCCCGCGACCCCTGCGCGCCGCGGCCCAGCACCGCCGGCCGCCCCCGGCATCCCGCCCGCTCGCCGCTCCGCCCGTGCCGGCACCGCTACCCGGCGCTGCCGGCAGCCCTTTCAACGCCGGACGCAAGGGATGCGCACGACGATGGACACCCGCCTTCCCCCAGCGGACCTTACCGGCCGCGCTCGCCGCCCTCGGCCGCCCGGACTGCCCCCGCTCCGCGCCGCGCTCCCGCAGCCGGGGCGCATCCCTGCTCCGCCCGCAGCCGCACCAGCCGGCAGAGCGCGCGCCGCGCGGGAGCGCAGCGCGGGCACCGGCGGAGCTCGCCCTCGCCGACTGGCACCGCCGGCAGCCAATGGCCGTCCGCGCCGCGCCGAGAGGGCGGGACAGCGTGGCGGGAACGGGCCAATGGGAGCCGCTCGGCGCTGTAGCGCCGCTTCCGGGCGGCGGGAGCCGTGCCGGGGCCGTGCCGCCCGTGTGCCCGCGGTCGGGGTCCCCGCCGGGCAGTGTCGCGGGCTCTCTGAGACGCGCTCCAGCCCTGGCAGAGAGTGCTGGTGGTGGTAACGCGGGCGGCTGGGCCAACCTTGCCCATCCCCAGTCGCTCTGGAAAACGGGAGCGGGCTGAGGGCCAGCCGTGCAGGTGGGGAGCGTGTGCCGCCCGATCTCCGCGTGCACAGGAATATGGAGCTTCACGCCAGGGGGTTTTGTTTACAATAAGTAAAATTTAGTAGGAGATGTATTTTTTTTCCGGGAGTATTCCACTGAGCTGAAACCGTGTCCGCCGCCAACATCCCTCTGGCTGCTGCCGGCTGCCGCCGACCTTGGCGCGGCCGCGGCGGGCTCAGGACTCGCTGCTGTGCGGGACCCTCCATCGCCACGGCTGTCACTGCGCTGCGGGGTTTGCACCGAGTTGCAAGGCCTCAGAACTTGTCCCACTGGCAGTAGCGCACCTGCCCGCACCTGGGTTTAAATTGGTTCAGCTGTAGCAGCGATTTTTGCCAGTGGACCAGGTGCCTGTTTAACTTTTGTTTATGTGGTACATCCCTAGGTTTACATTGTCGTTACTCTGTGTAGGACGAGGTATTCTGCGCGCTAACCACAGTGATGTACTGTAGAGGTGTGTGGGTCTGGTAGGGTACCACAGGCCCTGGAGAAGTGAAGATTGACGATGAACCGTAGAGGATTTTTGGTATGAGGCACTAAAGAAAGGGGCGTGGGCTTGGTACTGGAGGTCCGTGGTGATAAACGGCTCACCTGCAGTCACTGAAAGAAATGCTGGTCTGGAGCTGGACGAAAGTGGGTTTGGAGACTGCAAAGAAGCGGTACCTGACATATCTAAAAGGTTACATACTAAATTCAGGTGTAGTATTAGAGCTGCAAACCAGTAAAGAAAGAAAAAGGTAGAAAATTGTGCTTGCAAAGATAAAAATGACCTTAAGGGGAACCTAGAGGAGGGAGAAGAAATAAACCTGAATATGGTACTTCTGACCAAGGACTCCAAATGCTCATGAAGCCACTGTTCTAACCCTTCCACATTAGGATGGAATGAAACTGATCAAGCGATCCAGGGGAGCAGGGGAAGGGGGAATGTAACAGCAGGAGAGGAGTACAGCAACTTGAACTGCATTATTACTACAATTTTTCTAGAACTCGTAATTTTTAGACTCTTAAGATTTTAGTTATACTAAGAATACATATATCTTCCCTCTTTTCCAATCTGTCTGAAAAGCCAGGTGGAATGCTTGAAAACGTTTCAGAAACATATTTTACTGCTAGATTCTTTTCAGTGTTGATCATCTTTACCCACTGTCCTTGTAAACGCTTGTCAAGTAGAACCCCTTGCCTAGTTTTGTGCTTTATTTGCTGATTCAAAAGGGTGTGGAAATTTATTAATTGCCAGTGGCCTGCCATTGTATTTTGTGCCTATTAAAGGTTTCTAATATCAAATAATCTATCAAGTTAATCTGATCATAAGCAAATGTTTGTTGATTCCTTAATGAAATATTGTTCATACCAATATTAGATACAATTTATAGACAGAATTCCTTGTTTAGTTGTACCAGATGCAGGTACCCTCATCTGTGCTGAGTTCAGAACTGCTAGTACTGTTAAACAATGTGAAAGTCGTGCCCTTTACCTCATAGTCTTCAACAGTTTACTTTTTTATTATTGTTCTTTGGTGGCAATTGAGTTTGCTGTGTCCAGTGTGAAGACTCAATGCACCCGATTTTTTTTTGGAATGCAATAACGAGAAATGCTTTAAATGCTCATGTGCTTAGACACTGCAACAGCTCAGTCAGAGATGTTTTCTTCTAGCCAACACACTTTGTTTACTGTTGACAGTTTTACAAATATTACAGAACCGACTAGAGCATTGCACAGTTATAACTTTATAACTCCTGCAAAGCAGGAGAAAATATAAAAAAAAAATCCTTGTAAAGGAATCTCTTTGTAGTAAGCAGACTATACATGTGATTAGTTTTAATGCTTTAAACTTATCCAAAAATGTAAACAGAAATTCAGATAACAAAGTCTGAATTTTATGCTCCTGTTAAAGACTAGATTTGAAGTTTCTACAGCAGCTTTTTGCAACCATATGCACAGCTCAGTGTGTAAGTTAGCTAAATCATTAAAAAGAAAGACAAAACACATTTCAGTAAATATCCATTAAATATATATTCAGTAAAAAACAACTCAGAGGAAGATGTTGCTATAGGTGTAGAAGCATCAAATAATTAACAGCAGAAAAGAGATGAGAAAAAAAAAACAGCACACCTGAAATACGAGTCTATTTGTTAAAGTGCCTTTTTTTTTTTTTTTTTTTTTTTTTTTTTTTTTTTTTTTCTCAC